>CATOUR010000775.1:0-28691 GCA_951848785.1 Callosobruchus maculatus | reverse complement strand
ACAGACAGACAGACAGACAGACAGACAGACAGACAGACAGACAGACAGACAGACAGACAGACAGACAGACAGACAGACAGACAGACAGACAGACAGACAGACAGACAGACAGACAGACAGACAGACAGACAGACAGACAGACAGACATACAGACATACAGACATACAGACATACAGACATACAGACATACAGACATACAGACATACAGACATACAGACATACAGACATACAGACATACAGACATACAGACATACAGACATACAGACATACAGACATACAGACATACAGACATACAGACATACAGACATACAGACATACAGACATACAGACATACAGACATACAGACATACAGACATACAGACATACAGACATACAGACATACAGACATACAGACATACAGACATACAGACATACAGACATACAGACATACAGACATACAGACATACAGACATACAGACATACAGACATACAGACATACAGACATACAGACATACAGACATACAGACATACAGACATACAGACATACAGACATACAGACATACAGACATACAGACATACAGACATACAGACATACAGACATACAGACATACAGACATACAGACATACAGACATACAGACATACAGACATACAGACATACAGACATACAGACATACAGACATACAGACATACAGACATACAGACATACAGACATACAGACATACAGACATACAGACATACAGACATACAGACATACAGACATACAGACATACAGACATACAGACATACAGACATACAGACATACAGACATACAGACATACAGACATACAGACATACAGACATACAGACATACAGACATACAGACATACAGACATACAGACATACAGACATACAGACATACAGACATACAGACATACAGACATACAGACATACAGACATACAGACATACAGACATACAGACATACAGACATACAGACATACAGACATACAGACATACAGACATACAGACATACAGACATACAGACATACAGACATACAGACATACAGACATACAGACATACAGACATACAGACATACAGACATACAGACATACAGACATACAGACATACAGACATACAGACATACAGACATACAGACATACAGACATACAGACATACAGACATACAGACATACAGACATACAGACATACAGACATACAGACATACAGACATACAGACATACAGACATACAGACATACAGACATACAGACATACAGACATACAGACATACAGACATACAGACATACAGACATACAGACATACAGACATACAGACATACAGACATACAGACATACAGACATACAGACATACAGACATACAGACATACAGACATACAGACATACAGACATACAGACATACAGACATACAGACATACAGACATACAGACATACAGACATACAGACATACAGACATACAGACATACAGACATACAGACATACAGACATACAGACATACAGACATACAGACATACAGACATACAGACATACAGACATACAGACATACAGACATACAGACATACAGACATACAGACATACAGACATACAGACATACAGACATACAGACATACAGACATACAGACATACAGACATACAGACATACAGACATACAGACATACAGACATACAGACATACAGACATACAGACATACAGACATACAGACATACAGACATACAGACATACAGACATACAGACATACAGACATACAGACATACAGACATACAGACATACAGACATACAGACATACAGACATACAGACATACAGACATACAGACATACAGACATACAGACATACAGACATACAGACATACAGACATACAGACATACAGACATACAGACATACAGACATACAGACATACAGACATACAGACATACAGACATACAGACATACAGACATACAGACATACAGACATACAGACATACAGACATACAGACATACAGACATACAGACATACAGACATACAGACATACAGACATACAGACATACAGACATACAGACATACAGACATACAGACATACAGACATACAGACATACAGACATACAGACATACAGACATACAGACATACAGACATACAGACATACAGACATACAGACATACAGACATACAGACATACAGACATACAGACATACAGACATACAGACATACAGACATACAGACATACAGACATACAGACATACAGACATACAGACATACAGACATACAGACATACAGACATACAGACATACAGACATACAGACATACAGACATACAGACATACAGACATACAGACATACAGACATACAGACATACAGACATACAGACATACAGACATACAGACATACAGACATACAGACATACAGACATACAGACATACAGACATACAGACATACAGACATACAGACATACAGACATACAGACATACAGACATACAGACATACAGACATACAGACATACAGACATACAGACATACAGACATACAGACATACAGACATACAGACATACAGACATACAGACATACAGACATACAGACATACAGACATACAGACATACAGACATACAGACATACAGACATACAGACATACAGACATACAGACATACAGACATACAGACATACAGACATACAGACATACAGACATACAGACATACAGACATACAGACATACAGACATACAGACATACAGACATACAGACATACAGACATACAGACATACAGACATACAGACATACAGACATACAGACATACAGACATACAGACATACAGACATACAGACATACAGACATACAGACATACAGACATACAGACATACAGGCATACAGACATACAGACATACAGACATACAGACATACAGACATACAGACATACAGACATACAGACATACAGACATACAGACATACAGACATACAGACATACAGACATACAGACATACAGACATACAGACATACAGACATACAGACATACAGACATACAGACATACAGACATACAGACATACAGACATACAGACATACAGACATACAGACATACAGACATACAGACATACAGACATACAGACATACAGACATACAGACATACAGACATACAGACATACAGACATACAGACATACAGACATACAGACATACAGACATACAGACATACAGACATACAGACATACAGACATACAGACATACAGACATACAGACATACAGACATACAGACATACAGACATACAGACATACAGACATACAGACATACAGACATACAGACATACAGACATACAGACATACAGACATACAGACATACAGACATACAGACATACAGACATACAGACATACAGACATACAGACATACAGACATACAGACATACAGACATACAGACATACAGACATACAGACATACAGACATACAGACATACAGACATACAGACATACAGACATACAGACATACAGACATACAGACATACAGACATACAGACATACAGACATACAGACATACAGACATACAGACATACAGACATACAGACATACAGACATACAGACATACAGACATACAGACATACAGACATACAGACATACAGACATACAGACATACAGACATACAGACATACAGACATACAGACATACAGACATACAGACATACAGACATACAGACATACAGACATACAGACATACAGACATACAGACATACAGACATACAGACATACAGACATACAGACATACAGACATACAGACATACAGACATACAGACATACAGACATACAGACATACAGACATACAGACATACAGACATACAGACATACAGACATACAGACATACAGACATACAGACATACAGACATACAGACATACAGACATACAGACATACAGACATACAGACATACAGACATACAGACATACAGACATACAGACATACAGACATACAGACATACAGACATACAGACATACAGACATACAGACATACAGACATACAGACATACAGACATACAGACATACAGACTTATTACAGGCGCAGTTAAGACAACCCCAACTCAATGGCTGCCTGTACTCTCTGGAATAGCCCCACCGCAGCTGCGAAGGACTGACGCCCTTCTAAGGGAGTATAACAAGTTTACGGCCAACAACAAACTGCCCATCCACCGAGCAATACCCCCGTTGCAAATAAACAGACTTAAATCCCGACAACCACCAATAAGGGATGCAGAAGGGCTTAAAACCAACAACTTCGACTCCTTAAACCAATGGCGCTCTCAGTGGGAAGGTTTTGCGGAACACCATTCGCGATGCGCATTTATGGGGGCAGCCTTACTTCCAGGATCAGAACTACCCCGGAAAGAGTGGGTAAAACTTAATAGAGTCCGAACAGGCCACGGCAGATGTGCCGACTCCCTTTACAAGTGGGGCTATGTGCAATCTCCCTTATGTGACTGTGGCGCGCCCCGCCAAACTATAAACCATATTACGAGCGAATGTGAACTGCGTGCGTTTCAGGGATCGCGAGAAGAGTTCTTCACAGCCACACCGTTGGCGCTGAAGTGGTTGAAAGTACTTGACATCAACCTGTAAATACCAAAGACTATGTATCTTAGTTTGTAGCTGTATATATTTTATTTTAGTATAGGTTATAATAGTTTTTCTTTTAATCTATATTTACTACCGTCATGTTTTTGAGCCATACGATAAATAAAAATAAACATACAGACATACAGACATACAGACATACAGACATACAGACATACAGACATACAGACATACAGACATACAGACATACAGACATACAGACATACAGACATACAGACATACAGACATACAGACATACAGACATACAGACATACAGACATACAGACATACAGACATACAGACATACAGACATACAGACATACAGACATACAGACATACAGACATACAGACATACAGACATACAGACATACAGACATACAGACATACAGACATACAGACATACAGACATACAGACATACAGACATACAGACATACAGACATACAGACATACAGACATACAGACATACAGACATACAGACATACAGACATACAGACATACAGACATACAGACATACAGACATACAGACATACAGACATACAGACATACAGACATACAGACATACAGACATACA
Source organism: Callosobruchus maculatus (assembly GCA_951848785.1). Classification (NCBI taxonomy): domain Eukaryota; kingdom Metazoa; phylum Arthropoda; class Insecta; order Coleoptera; family Chrysomelidae; genus Callosobruchus; species Callosobruchus maculatus. Next base: position 23,597 of record CATOUR010000775.1, on the reverse strand, counting down.
GACATACAGACATACAGACATACAGACATACAGACATACAGACATACAGACATACAGACATACAGACAGACAGACAGACAGACAGACAGACAGACAGACATACAGACATACAGACATACAGACAGACAGACAGACAGACAGACAGACAGACAGACAGACAGACAGACAGACAGACAGACAGACAGACAGACAGACAGACAGACAGACAGACAGACAGACAGACAGACAGACAGACAGACAGACAGACAGACAGACAGACAGACAGACAGACAGACAGACAGACAGACAGACAGACAGACAGACAGACAGACAGACAGACAGACAGACAGACAGACAGACAGACAGACAGACAGACAGACAGACATACAGACATACAGACATACAGACATACAGACATACAGACATACAGACATACAGACATACAGACATACAGACATACAGACATACAGACATACAGACATACAGACATACAGACATACAGACATACAGACATACAGACATACAGACATACAGACATACAGACATACAGACATACAGACATACAGACATACAGACATACAGACATACAGACATACAGACATACAGACATACAGACATACAGACATACAGACATACAGACATACAGACATACAGACATACAGACATACAGACATACAGACATACAGACATACAGACATACAGACATACAGACATACAGACATACAGACATACAGACATACAGACATACAGACATACAGACATACAGACATACAGACATACAGACATACAGACATACAGACATACAGACATACAGACATACAGACATACAGACATACAGACATACAGACATACAGACATACAGACATACAGACATACAGACATACAGACATACAGACATACAGACATACAGACATACAGACATACAGACATACAGACATACAGACATACAGACATACAGACATACAGACATACAGACATACAGACATACAGACATACAGACATACAGACATACAGACATACAGACATACAGACATACAGACATACAGACATACAGACATACAGACATACAGACATACAGACATACAGACATACAGACATACAGACATACAGACATACAGACATACAGACATACAGACATACAGACATACAGACATACAGACATACAGACATACAGACATACAGACATACAGACATACAGACATACAGACATACAGACATACAGACATACAGACATACAGACATACAGACATACAGACATACAGACATACAGACATACAGACATACAGACATACAGACATACAGACATACAGACATACAGACATACAGACATACAGACATACAGACATACAGACATACAGACATACAGACATACAGACATACAGACATACAGACATACAGACATACAGACATACAGACATACAGACATACAGACATACAGACATACAGACATACAGACATACAGACATACAGACATACAGACATACAGACATACAGACATACAGACATACAGACATACAGACATACAGACATACAGACATACAGACATACAGACATACAGACATACAGACATACAGACATACAGACATACAGACATACAGACATACAGACATACAGACATACAGACATACAGACATACAGACATACAGACATACAGACATACAGACATACAGACATACAGACATACAGACATACAGACATACAGACATACAGACATACAGACATACAGACATACAGACATACAGACATACAGACATACAGACATACAGACATACAGACATACAGACATACAGACATACAGACATACAGACATACAGACATACAGACATACAGACATACAGACATACAGACATACAGACATACAGACATACAGACATACAGACATACAGACATACAGACATACAGACATACAGACATACAGACATACAGACATACAGACATACAGACATACAGACATACAGACATACAGACATACAGACATACAGACATACAGACATACAGACATACAGACATACAGACATACAGACATACAGACATACAGACATACAGACATACAGACATACAGACATACAGACATACAGACATACAGACATACAGACATACAGACATACAGACATACAGACATACAGACATACAGACATACAGACATACAGACATACAGACATACAGACATACAGACATACAGACATACAGACATACAGACATACAGACATACAGACATACAGACATACAGACATACAGACATACAGACATACAGACATACAGACATACAGACATACAGACATACAGACATACAGACATACAGACATACAGACATACAGACATACAGACATACAGACATACAGACATACAGACATACAGACATACAGACATACAGACATACAGACATACAGACATACAGACATACAGACATACAGACATACAGACATACAGACATACAGACATACAGACATACAGACATACAGACATACAGACATACAGACATACAGACATACAGACATACAGACATACAGACATACAGACATACAGACATACAGACATACAGACATACAGACATACAGACATACAGACATACAGACATACAGACATACAGACATACAGACATACAGACATACAGACATACAGACATACAGACATACAGACATACAGACATACAGACATACAGACATACAGACATACAGGCATACAGGCATACAGGCATACAGACATACAGACATACAGACATACAGACATACAGACATACAGGCATACAGGCATACAGGCATACAGGCATACAGACATACAGACATACAGACATACAGACATACAGACATACAGACATACAGACATACAGGCATACAGACATACAGACATACAGACATACAGACATACAGACATACAGACATACAGACATACAGACATACAGGCATACAGACATACAGACATACAGACATACAGACATACAGACATACAGACATACAGACATACAGACATACAGACATACAGACATACAGACATACAGACATACAGACATACAGACATACAGACATACAGACATACAGACATACAGACATACAGACATACAGACATACAGACATACAGACATACAGACATACAGACATACAGACATACAGACATACAGACATACAGACATACAGACATACAGACATACAGACATACAGACATACAGACATACAGACATACAGACATACAGACATACAGACATACAGACATACAGACATACAGACATACAGACATACAGACATACAGACATACAGACATACAGACATACAGACATACAGACATACAGACATACAGACATACAGACATACAGACATACAGACATACAGACATACAGACATACAGACATACAGACATACAGACATACAGACATACAGACATACAGACATACAGACATACAGACATACAGACATACAGACATACAGACATACAGACATACAGACATACAGACATACAGACATACAGACATACAGACATACAGACATACAGACATACAGACATACAGACATACAGACATACAGACATACAGACATACAGACATACAGACATACAGACATACAGACATACAGACATACAGACATACAGACATACAGACATACAGACATACAGACATACAGACATACAGACATACAGACATACAGACATACAGACATACAGACATACAGACATACAGACATACAGACATACAGACATACAGACATACAGACATACAGACATACAGACATACAGACATACAGACATACAGACATACAGACATACAGACATACAGACATACAGACATACAGACATACAGACATACAGACATACAGACATACAGACATACAGACATACAGACATACAGACATACAGACATACAGACATACAGACATACAGACATACAGACATACAGACATACAGACATACAGACATACAGACATACAGACATACAGACATACAGACATACAGACATACAGACATACAGACATACAGACATACAGACATACAGACATACAGACATACAGACATACAGACATACAGACATACAGACATACAGACATACAGACATACAGACATACAGACATACAGACATACAGACATACAGACATACAGACATACAGACATACAGACATACAGACATACAGACATACAGACATACAGACATACAGACATACAGACATACAGACATACAGACATACAGACATACAGACATACAGACATACAGACATACAGACATACAGACATACAGACATACAGACATACAGACATACAGACGTACAGACATACAGACATACAGACATACAGACCTACAGACATACAGACATACAGACATACAGACGTACAGACCTACAGACATACAGACCTACAGACCTACAGACATACAGACCTACAGACATACAGACCTACAGACATACAGACGTACAGACCTACAGACATACAGACGTACAGACATACAGACATACAGACGTACAGACGTACAGACGTACAGACGTACAGACGTACAGACGTACAGACATACAGACGTACAGACATACAGACGTACAGACGTACAGACCTACAGACGTACAGACGTACAGACGTACAGACATACACACATACAGACGTACAGACGTACAGACGTACAGACGTACAGACGTACAGACGTACAGACCTACAGACATACAGACATACAGACGTACAGACGTACAGACATACAGACATACAGACATACAGACATACAGACATACAGACATACAGACGTACAGACGTACAGACGTACAGACATACAGACATACAGACATACAGACATACAGACATACAGACATACAGACGTACAGACGTACAGACATACAGACCTACAGACGTACAGACGTACAGACCTACAGACATACAGACATACAGACATACAGACCTACAGACATACAGACGTACAGACATACAGACATACAGACATACAGACATACAGACATACAGACATACAGACAGACAGACATACAGACATACAGACCTACAGACATACAGACATACAGACATACAGACAGACAGACATACAGACATACAGACATACAGACATACAGACATACAGACATACAGACATACAGACATACAGACATACAGACATACAGACATACAGACATACAGACATACAGACATACAGACATACAGACATACAGACATACAGACATACAGACATACAGACATACAGACATACAGACATACAGACATACAGACATACAGACATACAGACATACAGACATACAGACATACAGACATACAGACATACAGACATACAGACATACAGACATACAGACATACAGACATACAGACATACAGACATACAGACATACAGACATACAGACATACAGACATACAGACATACAGACATACAGACATACAGACATACAGACATACAGACATACAGACATACAGACATACAGACATACAGACATACAGACATACAGACATACAGACATACAGACATACAGACATACAGACATACAGACATACAGACATACAGACATACAGACATACAGACATACAGACATACAGACATACAGACATACAGACATACAGACATACAGACATACAGACATACAGACATACAGACATACAGACATACAGACATACAGACATACAGACATACAGACATACAGACATACAGACATACAGACATACAGACATACAGACATACAGACATACAGACATACAGACATACAGACATACAGACATACAGACATACAGACATACAGACATACAGACATACAGACATACAGACATACAGACATACAGACATACAGACATACAGACATACAGACATACAGACATACAGACATACAGACATACAGACATACAGACATACAGACATACAGACATACAGACATACAGACATACAGACATACAGACATACAGACATACAGACATACAGACATACAGACATACAGACATACAGACATACAGACATACAGACATACAGACATACAGACATACAGACATACAGACATACAGACATACAGACATACAGACATACAGACATACAGACATACAGACATACAGACATACAGACATACAGACATACAGACATACAGACATACAGACATACAGACATACAGACATACAGACATACAGACATACAGACATACAGACATACAGACATACAGACATACAGACATACAGACATACAGACATACAGACATACAGACATACAGACATACAGACATACAGACATACAGACATACAGACATACAGACATACAGACATACAGACATACAGACATACAGACATACAGACATACAGACATACAGACATACAGACATACAGACATACAGACATACAGACATACAGACATACAGACATACAGACATACAGACATACAGACATACAGACATACAGACATACAGACATACAGACATACAGACATACAGACATACAGACATACAGACATACAGACATACAGACATACAGACATACAGACATACAGACATACAGACATACAGACATACAGACATACAGACATACAGACATACAGACATACAGACATACAGACATACAGACATACAGACATACAGACATACAGACATACAGACATACAGACATACAGACATACAGACATACAGACATACAGACATACAGACATACAGACATACAGACATACAGACATACAGACATACAGACATACAGACATACAGACATACAGACATACAGACATACAGACATACAGACATACAGACATACAGACATACAGACATACAGACATACAGACATACAGACATACAGACATACAGACATACAGACATACAGACATACAGACATACAGACATACAGACATACAGACATACAGACATACAGACATACAGACATACAGACATACAGACATACAGACATACAGACATACAGACATACAGACATACAGACATACAGACATACAGACATACAGACATACAGACATACAGACATACAGACATACAGACATACAGACATACAGACATACAGACATACAGACATACAGACATACAGACATACAGACATACAGACATACAGACATACAGACATACAGACATACAGACATACAGACATACAGACATACAGACATACAGACATACAGACATACAGACATACAGACATACAGACATACAGACATACAGACATACAGACATACAGACATACAGACATACAGACATACAGACATACAGACATACAGACATACAGACATACAGACATACAGACATACAGACATACAGACATACAGACATACAGACATACAGACATACAGACATACAGACATACAGACATACAGACATACAGACATACAGACATACAGACATACAGACATACAGACATACAGACATACAGACATACAGACATACAGACATACAGACATACAGACATACAGACATACAGACATACAGACATACAGACATACAGACATACAGACATACAGACATACAGACATACAGACATACAGACATACAGACATACAGACATACAGACATACAGACATACAGACATACAGACATACAGACATACAGACATACAGACATACAGACATACAGACATACAGACATACAGACATACAGACATACAGACATACAGACATACAGACATACAGACATACAGACATACAGACATACAGACATACAGACATACAGACATACAGACATACAGACATACAGACATACAGACATACAGACATACAGACATACAGACATACAGACATACAGACATACAGACATACAGACATACAGACATACAGACATACAGACATACAGACATACAGACATACAGACATACAGACATACAGACATACAGACATACAGACATACAGACATACAGACATACAGACATACAGACATACAGACATACAGACATACAGACATACAGACATACAGACATACAGACATACAGACATACAGACATACAGACATACAGACATACAGACATACAGACATACAGACATACAGACATACAGACATACAGACATACAGACATACAGACATACAGACATACAGACATACAGACATACAGACATACAGACATACAGACATACAGACATACAGACATACAGACATACAGACATACAGACATACAGACATACAGACATACAGACATACAGACATACAGACATACAGACATACAGACATACAGACATACAGACATACAGACATACAGACATACAGACATACAGACATACAGACATACAGACATACAGACATACAGACATACAGACATACAGACATACAGACATACAGACATACAGACATACAGACATACAGACATACAGACATACAGACATACAGACATACAGACATACAGACATACAGACATACAGACATACAGACATACAGACATACAGACATACAGACATACAGACATACAGACATACAGACATACAGACATACAGACATACAGACATACAGACATACAGACATACAGACATACAGACATACAGACATACAGACATACAGACATACAGACATACAGACATACAGACATACAGACATACAGACATACAGACATACAGACATACAGACATACAGACATACAGACATACAGACATACAGACATACAGACATACAGACATACAGACATACAGACATACAGACATACAGACATACAGACATACAGACATACAGACATACAGACATACAGACATACAGACATACAGACATACAGACATACAGACATACAGACATACAGACATACAGACATACAGACATACAGACATACAGACATACAGACATACAGACATACAGACATACAGACATACAGACATACAGACATACAGACATACAGACATACAGACATACAGACATACAGACATACAGACATACAGACATACAGACATACAGACATACAGACATACAGACATACAGACATACAGACATACAGACATACAGACATACAGACATACAGACATACAGACATACAGACATACAGACATACAGACATACAGACATACAGACATACAGACATACAGACATACAGACATACAGACATACAGACATACAGACATACAGACATACAGACATACAGACATACAGACATACAGACATACAGACATACAGACATACAGACATACAGACATACAGACATACAGACATACAGACATACAGACATACAGACATACAGACATACAGACATACAGACATACAGACATACAGACATACAGACATACAGACATACAGACATACAGACATACAGACATACAGACATACAGACATACAGACATACAGACATACAGACATACAGACATACAGACATACAGACATACAGACATACAGACATACAGACATACAGACATACAGACATACAGACATACAGACATACAGACATACAGACATACAGACATACAGACATACAGACATACAGACATACAGACATACAGACATACAGACATACAGACATACAGACATACAGACATACAGACATACAGACATACAGACATACAGACATACAGACATACAGACATACAGACATACAGACATACAGACATACAGACATACAGACATACAGACATACAGACATACAGACATACAGACATACAGACATACAGACATACAGACATACAGACATACAGACATACAGACATACAGACATACAGACATACAGACATACAGACATACAGACATACAGACATACAGACATACAGACATACAGACATACAGACATACAGACATACAGACATACAGACATACAGACATACAGACATACAGACATACAGACATACAGACATACAGACATACAGACATACAGACATACAGACATACAGACATACAGACATACAGACATACAGACATACAGACATACAGACATACAGACATACAGACATACAGACATACAGACATACAGACATACAGACATACAGACATACAGACATACAGACATACAGACATACAGACATACAGACATACAGACATACAGACATACAGACATACAGACATACAGACATACAGACATACAGACATACAGACATACAGACATACAGACATACAGACATACAGACATACAGACATACAGACATACAGACATACAGACATACAGACATACAGACATACAGACATACAGACATACAGACATACAGACATACAGACATACAGACATACAGACATACAGACATACAGACATACAGACATACAGACATACAGACATACAGACATACAGACATACAGACATACAGACATACAGACATACAGACATACAGACATACAGACATACAGACATACAGACATACAGACATACAGACATACAGACATACAGACATACAGACATACAGACATACAGACATACAGACATACAGACATACAGACATACAGACATACAGACATACAGACATACAGACATACAGACATACAGACATACAGACATACAGACATACAGACATACAGACATACAGACATACAGACATACAGACATACAGACATACAGACATACAGACATACAGACATACAGACATACAGACATACAGACATACAGACATACAGACATACAGACATACAGACATACAGACATACAGACATACAGACATACAGACATACAGACATACAGACATACAGACATACAGACATACAGACATACAGACATACAGACATACAGACATACAGACATACAGACATACAGACATACAGACATACAGACATACAGACATACAGACATACAGACATACAGACATACAGACATACAGACATACAGACATACAGACATACAGACATACAGACATACAGACATACAGACATACAGACATACAGACATACAGACATACAGACATACAGACATACAGACATACAGACATACAGACATACAGACATACAGACATACAGACATACAGACATACAGACATACAGACATACAGACATACAGACATACAGACATACAGACATACAGACATACAGACATACAGACATACAGACATACAGACATACAGACATACAGACATACAGACATACAGACATACAGACATACAGACATACAGACATACAGACATACAGACATACAGACATACAGACATACAGACATACAGACATACAGACATACAGACATACAGACATACAGACATACAGACATACAGACATACAGACATACAGACATACAGACATACAGACATACAGACATACAGACATACAGACATACAGACATACAGACATACAGACATACAGACATACAGACATACAGACATACAGACATACAGACATACAGACATACAGACATACAGACATACAGACATACAGACATACAGACATACAGACATACAGACATACAGACATACAGACATACAGACATACAGACATACAGACATACAGACATACAGACATACAGACATACAGACATACAGACATACAGACATACAGACATACAGACATACAGACATACAGACATACAGACATACAGACATACAGACATACAGACATACAGACATACAGACATACAGACATACAGACATACAGACATACAGACATACAGACATACAGACGTACAGACATACAGACATACAGACATACAGACATACAGACCTACAGACATACAGACATACAGACATACAGACGTACAGACCTACAGACATACAGACCTACAGACCTACAGACATACAGACCTACAGACATACAGACCTACAGACATACAGACGTACAGACCTACAGACATACAGACGTACAGACATACAGACATACAGACATACAGACGTACAGACGTACAGACGTACAGACGTACAGACGTACAGACGTACAGACATACAGACGTACAGACATACAGACGTACAGACGTACAGACCTACAGACGTACAGACGTACAGACGTACAGACATACACACATACAGACGTACAGACGTACAGACGTACAGACATACAGACATACAGACATACAGACATACAGACATACAGACATACAGACATACAGACATACAGACATACAGACATACAGACATACAGACATACAGACATACAGACATACAGACATACAGACATACAGACATACAGACATACAGACATACAGACATACAGACATACAGACATACAGACATACAGACATACAGACATACAGACATACAGACATACAGACATACAGACATACAGACATACAGACATACAGACATACAGACATACAGACATACAGACATACAGACATACAGACATACAGACATACAGACATACAGACATACAGACATACAGACATACAGACATACAGACATACAGACATACAGACATACAGACATACAGACATACAGACATACAGACATACAGACATACAGACATACAGACATACAGACATACAGACATACAGACATACAGACATACAGACATACAGACATACAGACATACAGACATACAGACATACAGACATACAGACATACAGACATACAGACATACAGACATACAGACATACAGACATACAGACATACAGACATACAGACATACAGACATACAGACATACAGACATACAGACATACAGACATACAGACATACAGACATACAGACATACAGACATACAGACATACAGACATACAGACATACAGACATACAGACATACAGACATACAGACATACAGACATACAGACATACAGACATACAGACATACAGACATACAGACATACAGACATACAGACATACAGACATACAGACATACAGACATACAGACATACAGACATACAGACATACAGACATACAGACATACAGACATACAGACATACAGACATACAGACATACAGACATACAGACATACAGACATACAGACATACAGACATACAGACATACAGACATACAGACATACAGACATACAGACATACAGACATACAGACATACAGACATACAGACATACAGACATACAGACATACAGACATACAGACATACAGACATACAGACATACAGACATACAGACATACAGACATACAGACATACAGACATACAGACATACAGACATACAGACATACAGACATACAGACATACAGACATACAGACATACAGACATACAGACATACAGACATACAGACATACAGACATACAGACATACAGACATACAGACATACAGACATACAGACATACAGACATACAGACATACAGACATACAGACATACAGACATACAGACATACAGACATACAGACGTACAGACATACAGACATACAGACATACAGACCTACAGACATACAGACATACAGACATACAGACGTACAGACCTACAGACATACAGACCTACAGACCTACAGACATACAGACCTACAGACATACAGACCTACAGACATACAGACGTACAGACCTACAGACATACAGACGTACAGACATACAGACATACAGACATACAGACGTACAGACGTACAGACGTACAGACGTACAGACGTACAGACGTACAGACATACAGACGTACAGACATACAGACGTACAGACGTACAGACCTACAGACGTACAGACGTACAGACGTACAGACATACACACATACAGACGTACAGACGTACAGACGTACAGACGTACAGACGTACAGACGTACAGACCTACAGACATACAGACATACAGACGTACAGACGTACAGACATACAGACATACAGACATACAGACATACAGACATACAGACATACAGACGTACAGACGTACAGACGTACAGACATACAGACATACAGACATACAGACATACAGACATACAGACATACAGACGTACAGACGTACAGACATACAGACCTACAGACGTACAGACGTACAGACCTACAGACATACAGACATACAGACATACAGACCTACAGACATACAGACGTACAGACATACAGACATACAGACATACAGACATACAGACATACAGACATACAGACAGACAGACATACAGACATACAGACCTACAGACATACAGACATACAGACATACAGACAGACAGACATACAGACATACAGACATACAGACATACAGACATACAGACATACAGACATACAGACATACAGACATACAGACATACAGACATACAGACATACAGACATACAGACATACAGACATACAGACATACAGACATACAGACATACAGACATACAGACATACAGACATACAGACATACAGACATACAGACATACAGACATACAGACATACAGACATACAGACATACAGACATACAGACATACAGACATACAGACATACAGACATACAGACATACAGACATACAGACATACAGACATACAGACATACAGACATACAGACATACAGACATACAGACATACAGACATACAGACATACAGACATACAGACATACAGACATACAGACATACAGACATACAGACATACAGACATACAGACATACAGACATACAGACATACAGACATACAGACATACAGACATACAGACATACAGACATACAGACATACAGACATACAGACATACAGACATACAGACATACAGACATACAGACATACAGACATACAGACATACAGACATACAGACATACAGACATACAGACATACAGACATACAGACATACAGACATACAGACATACATATTTGTCAATCTGACACGTAGACATCGAGCTCCGGAAAACTATACCGTTTTTGGTTTAATACCGCATTTTAAATCGCGGTTTTTCTCAAGTGGTTTGCTGAAGTGATAAAGTGCTAAACGATGAAAGAAAATTAGCCCGTATAGGTGTTGTACAAGTAATTAGTGCATAATTGTGCAGACAATACACCCGAATTCTGCTGCCGCCAGCATAAAAAGGTAGAGGCAAAAACGAGGTGCTGTTATTTTCTGTTATCTGTGGTCGATCCATGGTCGTACGTCGAAAAACTTCATTGCTCAGGGAGAAGAGATGTCGACTAAAAATAAACCTCCTGACATAGGAGATAAGAAATGTGAAATATGTGATGATTTCATCAGAAAAGGAAGTGCAAGAGTAAAATGTAACGGGCAAAGCTGTAGTGTTGCATTACACCAGAAATGCTTCTTAGCTATAGCTAAAGTTATCAAGATTGATAGAGATGAGTGGCAGTGCAAGGGATGCATCGAGGAAAGCAGTAGTCAGGCCGGAGGTGAAGCTATTTGTCAGGAGTTAGCAATGATGAAGGAAGAAGTTCGCCTACTGAAAGAAATGTTAGCTGAGGTCAGGTTATCTAACAAACTCTTAATTGAACGGCTTGAAAATCTTCCTCAGGTAGACAATCATACACTGAATGACAAAAAAAATGGTTCCTTAAGTTATAGTGAAGTTTTATCCAATATTCCACGTAAGCAATCTACATCAATGCTAATTATTAAATCAAAAAATGGTAACGATGACAGTATTGACGTTATGAATACTATAAAGAGCAATATCAATCCGTCTTCAGAGAATATAATGATAGAACGCACTAAGCTAATTAAAAATGGCATGCTCGTTACTTGTTGCGATGGTGAATCTTTAGATAAATTAAAAACTATTGTAGACAAGCAGTTTAGCAATAAATTTGATTCGTTTGTCCCTAAGCGCTTCAAACCGCGTCTGCTTGTTTCTGATGTAGACAAATCCGTAGAAAGTAAAGAGGCATTCTTGAATATGTTAGTGCAAAACAATCAGTACTTGTCTGACAAGGATATCAAAGTGGTTTCAATGATAAAACTAAAATTTAGTCTTAACGTCATTTTAGAGGTAGACCCTGAAGTTAGAAAACGTATATTATCAACAGGTTATATCCTCACGTCTTGGCAAAAATGCTATGTACGCGACTATGTTGCAGTTGTGAGATGTTTTAATTGCTGCCGCTTTGGGCATTTCAAAAAAGACTGTAAAAGTAAAACTGTTTGCTCTATCTGTTCTGGTGATCACGATTTCAGGCAATGTCAGTCGAGGAGAAATCTATGTATAAATTGTTCGGCGTCTAACAACTTTATGCAAAAAACTTTTAAAAAATTTACCTTGCTAGATACAAATCACGCAGCATTTGATCTCAAATGTCCTAGTTTTCTCAAGCGTTGTGAACAATTGAAATCAAGAATTGATTATGGTTAGTACTGTAAGGAACTTAAAGATGTATAACCTTATTTTAGTTTATATCGATTCTCAGTTTCAGCTTGCTTTGTTGTCATGTCTCTGCTTATTGTTATCGTTTATTCGCCTTGCTATAAATCATTACTAACATTTCTTTGTCTCTATCTGAATTTGACACTATTGAAACTGAAAATCATAATCTATTGATAGCACATTTGAATTGCAGATCTATTGTAAATACTTTTGAAGACTTGAGGTCGTATATACTTATGCAAAATTTTGACATAATAGGTGTAACAGAAACTTGGCTTAAACCAGACATACTTTCTAGTGTTGTGGAGATTCCAGGCTACAATTTTGTTAGACAAGACAGACTAGAAAATAGAGGTGGTGGTGTCGGGATTTTTTTGAGGAAGGGTATGAAATTTATAAATCTTATGGATAATCTTCCCGATGTCGCAGGGAGCGGTATTGAGCAGGTATGGATACAAATTTCATCAAATTCACTGAAGTTTACTGTAGGTGTTTTATATAAGCCTCCCAATGTAAGTCATGGTTCCCTTGAGAAATTAGGTGATGCCTTATCCATAGTATACCCAATGTCATCTGAAACTATTGTGATGGGAGATCTGAATATTAATCTGCTTAATGAAAACGCTGTTGATGTAAAGTGTTTAAAACGTTTGGCAGACAGTTTCAATCTGACACAGATAGTTCAAGAAGCGACTAGAATCTCTGATAATTCTTACTCTTTGTTAGACATTATACTGGTCAGTAATGCTAATGCTGTATCCAGGACTGGAACTGTGCTACTTCCTGCCGTGAGTGATCATTTACTTACATTTTGTTGTTTGGAACTCTCTTCTAATTGCCACAGTCCCAAAACAGTTACATATAGAGACTTAAAAAACATGGATTTGGATCTGATGAATGATATCTGTAGTAATGTCAACTGGTCGTATATTGAGCAACTCAATGATATTGATACAAAGGTATTATGGCTAAATAATGTTATTAATTATGTGCTGGATATTTGTGCCCCTTATAAAACCAGAGTCTTCAATAAAAGAAAATCTCCTCCATGGATCACTCCGAATATTAAATTTATGATGAAATTGCGAAATCGGTCCTACTCAGCTTATAAGTGTCTAATGAAGAAAAATAATGTTGACCCAGCTTTACTGACTAGCAAATGGATATATTACAAACAGTTGCGTAACTTGGTAACATTTTCCATCAGGATGGAGAAAAAAGCATATATTGAATCCAAGATGAAAAATATCAGAGATTCTAAGGGGTGGTGGAGAACTGTGAATGATCTTGGCATACACAAAAAGAGCCAGATATCCCTGCCTCTTGAATTAAACGATCCAAATGAATTTAATAACGTTTTCATCAGTTCCATACCCAGTTGTAAACCCTCAGTTGATTATATTACAAAATATAGAGAATCGCGATCAAGTCAGGCTCGTACAGAACTCAATTTATCAACGATTACAGATAAAGATATATTAAATGCAATTTCTTTAATTAAATCCAATACAGCGGGCGGTGATGGATTCTCACTTGATATAATTGAACTTTTTTTACCTCACTGCATTTGTTCCTTGAAACATTTGTTCAATTATTCCATTATTAACGGTGTTTTTCCATCTTCTTGGAAAATAGCTATTGTGCTACCTCTACCGAAAAAACAGAATATTTCCTCATATGGTGATTGCCGACCAATAAGTCTTTTAAACGTAATGTCCAAAATTTTAGAGCGTATTATTCAAAATCAGCTAGTCGAGCATATAAATGATAATCACTTGCTTCCGCATAATCAGTCTGGTTTCAGGAAAGGTCACAGTACAGTAACTACAGTCTTAGATGTAGCAGACGACATACTCAAAGGTTTTGACGAGGGTAAAATAACAACAGCACTTTTCTTGGATTACACCAAGGCCTTTGATTCGATAAATCATCAGTTATTATTAAATAAACTTTGGCATTTTGGACTATCAGAACGATCTATAAAATGGTTTGAAAACTATCTCTGTGGCCGTAAACAGAAGGTTAAATTGGTGATGGAAAATGGCAATTCAAGTATGTCCGACTGTCGAGACGTTAGTTGTGGAGTACCGCAGGGATCTATTTTAGGCCCAACTCTATTTGCTCTGTACATTTCTGACTTACCTACAGCTCTGAATTATTGCAAATGTCACTACTACGCTGACGATGGTCAGATATATTACACATACTATCCTCAAGATGTCAATCAAGCTTCAGATTATATCAATTCAGACCTAAGTAGGATAGTCAGCTTCTCTGAAGGTCACTGCTTAAGATTAAATCCAACCAAATCGGCCGTCATCCACTTTCAAACTAGAACTATGGTTAATTTTGATGTTTTTATGGGTGATCAAGCTCTTCCGGTAGTGGACAAGGTCAAAAACCTTGGTATAGTTTTTGACAATAAGTTATCGTTCAAAGATCATGTTACACAGATAATGAAGTCATCCTACTCTAAGCTTAAACATCTCTATAGCTATAAACTAATACTGTCAACTGAAACTAAACTGAAGCTGATTGAATCCTTAGTTATGTCAGCAGTGCAATATGGAGATGTTGTTTTTGGTCCTTGCTTAAATACCATTGAGATGAATAAGCTACAAAAACTACATAATTCATGTATAAGATTTGCTACGAACACACCGCGTAGACAGCATATAACCCCGATTTACGAGCATCACAAAATTCTGAAGTTTAAATTACTGTGGATATTACACCTTATCTGCTTGGTACATCGTATCTTAGTGAAACAATTACCGTCATATCTTAATAGCCGATTAGTTTTTAGAAACTCCTTGCATCAAACTTCGTTGCGCTTTGTTCAAAACACCTTGGATATACCACAACACAGAACAGAAATGTATAAAAATTCGTTTACTTATAATGCTGCTCATTATTACAATAAAATACCACCTGTCTTAAAAACGTACAGTCCACAAGTCTTCAAAGATAAGGTAAAACAACTGTTTCTGTCAAACGAAATCAACCTAAGCTAGGTTATATATTATTTGTTTTAATTTACCTTCTTATTTATGTAATTTGTTTGTTCTTTTGTATACTTCACTGGTTGGGATTAATACCTGCCTGTCAGACACCCCGCCAGGATAAATAAAGTTATATTATTATTATTATTATTATTATTATTACATACAGACATACAGACATACAGACATACAGACATACAGACATACAGACATACAGACATACAGACATACAGACATACAGACATACAGACATACAGACATACAGACATACAGACATACAGACATACAGACATACAGACATACAGACATACAGACATACAGACATACAGACATACAGACATACAGACATACAGACATACAGACATACAGACATACAGACATACAGACATACAGACATACAGACATACAGACATACAGACATACAGACATACAGACATACAGACATACAGACATACAGACATACAGACATACAGACATACAGACATACAGACATACAGACATACAGACATACAGACATACAGACATACAGACATACAGACATACAGACATACAGACATACAGACATACAGACATACAGACATACAGACATACAGACATACAGACATACAGACATACAGACATACAGACATACAGACATACAGACATACAGACATACAGACATACAGACATACAGACATACAGACATACAGACATACAGACATACAGACATACAGACATACAGACATACAGACATACAGACATACAGACATACAGACATACAGACATACAGACATACAGACATACAGACATACAGACATACAGACATACAGACATACAGACATACAGACATACAGACATACAGACATACAGACATACAGACATACAGACATACAGACATACAGACATACAGACATACAGACATACAGACATACAGACATACAGACATACAGACATACAGACATACAGACATACAGACGTACAGACATACAGACATACAGACATACAGACCTACAGACATACAGACATACAGACATACAGACGTACAGACCTACAGACATACAGACCTACAGACCTACAGACATACAGACCTACAGACATACAGACCTACAGACATACAGACGTACAGACCTACAGACATACAGACGTACAGACATACAGACATACAGACATACAGACGTACAGACGTACAGACGTACAGACGTACAGACGTACAGACGTACAGACATACAGACGTACAGACATACAGACGTACAGACGTACAGACCTACAGACGTACAGACGTACAGACGTACAGACATACACACATACAGACGTACAGACGTACAGACGTACAGACATACAGACATACAGACATACAGACATACAGACATACAGACATACAGACATACAGACATACAGACATACAGACATACAGACATACAGACATACAGACATACAGACATACAGACATACAGACATACAGACATACAGACATACAGACATACAGACATACAGACATACAGACATACAGACATACAGACATACAGACATACAGACATACAGACATACAGACATACAGACATACAGACATACAGACATACAGACATACAGACATACAGACATACAGACATACAGACATACAGACATACAGACATACAGACATACAGACATACAGACATACAGACATACAGACATACAGACATACAGACATACAGACATACAGACATACAGACATACAGACATACAGACATACAGACATACAGACATACAGACATACAGACATACAGACATACAGACATACAGACATACAGACATACAGACATACAGACATACAGACATACAGACATACAGACATACAGACATACAGACATACAGACATACAGACATACAGACATACAGACATACAGACATACAGACATACAGACATACAGACATACAGACATACAGACATACAGACATACAGACATACAGACATACAGACATACAGACATACAGACATACAGACATACAGACATACAGACATACAGACATACAGACATACAGACATACAGACATACAGACATACAGACATACAGACATACAGACATACAGACATACAGACATACAGACATACAGACATACAGACATACAGACATACAGACATACAGACATACAGACATACAGACATACAGACATACAGACATACAGACATACAGACATACAGACATACAGACATACAGACATACAGACATACAGACATACAGACATACAGACATACAGACATACAGACATACAGACATACAGACATACAGACATACAGACATACAGACATACAGACATACAGACATACAGACATACAGACATACAGACATACAGACATACAGACATACAGACATACAGACATACAGACATACAGACATACAGACATACAGACATACAGACATACAGACATACAGACATACAGACATACAGACATACAGACATACAGACATACAGACATACAGACATACAGACATACAGACATACAGACATACAGACATACAGACATACAGACATACAGACATACAGACATACAGACATACAGACATACAGACATACAGACATACAGACATACAGACATACAGACATACAGACATACAGACATACAGACGTACAGACATACAGACATACAGACATACAGACCTACAGACATACAGACATACAGACATACAGACGTACAGACCTACAGACATACAGACCTACAGACCTACAGACATACAGACCTACAGACATACAGACCTACAGACATACAGACGTACAGACCTACAGACATACAGACGTACAGACATACAGACATACAGACATACAGACGTACAGACGTACAGACGTACAGACGTACAGACGTACAGACGTACAGACATACAGACGTACAGACATACAGACGTACAGACGTACAGACCTACAGACGTACAGACGTACAGACGTACAGACATACACACATACAGACGTACAGACGTACAGACGTACAGACGTACAGACGTACAGACGTACAGACCTACAGACATACAGACATACAGACGTACAGACGTACAGACATACAGACATACAGACATACAGACATACAGACATACAGACATACAGACGTACAGACGTACAGACGTACAGACATACAGACATACAGACATACAGACATACAGACATACAGACATACAGACGTACAGACGTACAGACATACAGACCTACAGACGTACAGACGTACAGACCTACAGACATACAGACATACAGACATACAGACCTACAGACATACAGACGTACAGACATACAGACATACAGACATACAGACATACAGACATACAGACATACAGACAGACAGACATACAGACATACAGACCTACAGACATACAGACATACAGACATACAGACAGACAGACATACAGACATACAGACATACAGACATACAGACATACAGACATACAGACATACAGACATACAGACATACAGACATACAGACATACAGACATACAGACATACAGACATACAGACATACAGACATACAGACATACAGACATACAGACATACAGACATACAGACATACAGACATACAGACATACAGACATACAGACATACAGACATACAGACATACAGACATACAGACATACAGACATACAGACATACAGACATACAGACATACAGACATACAGACATACAGACATACAGACATACAGACATACAGACATACAGACATACAGACATACAGACATACAGACATACAGACATACAGACATACAGACATACAGACATACAGACATACAGACATACAGACATACAGACATACAGACATACAGACATACAGACATACAGACATACAGACATACAGACATACAGACATACAGACATACAGACATACAGACATACAGACATACAGACATACAGACATACAGACATACAGACATACAGACATACAGACATACAGACATACAGACATACAGACATACAGACATACAGACATACAGACATACAGACATACAGACATACAGACATACAGACATACAGACATACAGACATACAGACATACAGACATACAGACATACAGACATACAGACATACAGACATACAGACATACAGACATACAGACATACAGACATACAGACATACAGACATACAGACATACAGACATACAGACATACAGACATACAGACATACAGACATACAGACATACAGACATACAGACATACAGACATACAGACATACAGACATACAGACATACAGACATACAGACATACAGACATACAGACATACAGACATACAGACATACAGACATACAGACATACAGACATACAGACATACAGACATACAGACATACAGACATACAGACATACAGACATACAGACATACAGACATACAGACATACAGACATACAGACATACAGACATACAGACATACAGACATACAGACATACAGACATACAGACATACAGACATACAGACATACAGACATACAGACATACAGACATACAGACATACAGACATACAGACATACAGACATACAGACATACAGACATACAGACATACAGACATACAGACATACAGACATACAGACATACAGACATACAGACATACAGACATACAGACATACAGACATACAGACATACAGACATACAGACATACAGACATACAGACATACAGACATACAGACATACAGACATACAGACATACAGACATACAGACATACAGACATACAGACATACAGACATACAGACATACAGACATACAGACATACAGACATACAGACATACAGAC
>CATOUR010000774.1:0-55990 GCA_951848785.1 Callosobruchus maculatus | reverse complement strand
ATTGAATCGGTACGGAATTCTCTGCAGCCGATCTTGCCTCCATCACGTTGTTTATAAAGGGCAAGGCCGTGTCAGTTCGTACAGCTATTAGGGATGGCCGCCCAATTTGAGTAGATCCAGTACTACGGGAGTCTAAAATAGTAAGATACTGAATAAAAAATGATAAACCTATGAGGGACCGATTCAGAGGACTATGCCGAAAAGATAAGAACTCTTATATACAACAATTGTGCCAGGAAATAGAGTTGCATTCCAATACTAACCATCCTAAAGAGATGTTTCTTTAAGGTCAAATGCCTCAGTCGGGATTTTAAACCCAAATCTTGGGCTGTTAAAATCCCGAGGGACAACTAATTACCAAACATGCCATGATGGTTTATTGAGGTATGGCGAAGTTATTGCGAAAATCTGTGAGGATGGCCCTCAGGCCCTCTCCATGGATTTTTGAATATAAACCGGATATTCTTTTGTCTGAAGTGGAACATGCCCTCAACAAGTTAAAAACTAATAGAGCTACAGGCATTGACGCTATTTCTGCCGAAACATTAAGATGCTTGGGTAAAGGCGGCATCTCTCTTTTATACAATGTTTGTAAGAGGGTCTGGTCCTCCGGTGTTTGACGAGATGAATGGTGCACATCCATTTTTGTTCCACTTCATAAAAAAAAGGATCTCCAACAAATCCAGGCAATTATCGCCTACTTTCGTTGATCTCTCATGCAAGCAAGTTCTACTGTATATTTTACAGTCTCGTTTGGAGGGTTTTATTGGCTGTCAACTTTCTCAGATGCAGGCAAAGTTTCGTCAAAGGACGCCGTACGCGTGAACAGATCTTAAACTTAAGACAGATTATTGAAAAAGCCAGAGAGCATTATTTTCCAGTTTTTATCTGCTTTGTGGTCTATTCTAAGGCGTTTGATAACGTAAGGTGCCTAAATTGTAGAAATCCTTATCTTTATGGGAGTCCCTTACCACTTAGTTTTTCTCATACAGCAACTCTTTGAGTCTAGCTCGGCTCGTGTAAGAATTTATGGTAACCTGTCTGGTCAAACAGCGACCAGAAAAGGGGTTCGTCAGGGATGTGTATTATCTCCGACGTAATTTGAGATCTACTCTGAATTTGTGATGAGACATGTATTGGACAACTGGAGTGGCGGTATAACTATTGGCGGAAGCAAAATATCTAACTTAAGATTTGCTGACGATACAACCCTTATTGCTGCTTCTCAGGAAGAACTAGTAGCTCTATTAAACATTTTAGAACAACACAGTGCATCATATGGTCTTGGTATTAACTACAGCAAGATCAAGGTTATGATCGTAGATAGAGAGCATGACAATCATCGAGAAATAAAGTCAATAGGCCATTGTGAGGTAGTTCAAAGTTTTGTGTACCTTGGTTCTTTGGTCGACAATTCGGGTAGCTGTGAGATTGAGATTCGGCGGCGCATTCAACAGGCACGGGTGGCCATGACAAAGCTTACTAAACATGGCGTGACCATAACATCACTAAAGCTACCAAAATTTCACTGGTTCAGTCTCTTGTGTTCTCCATATTTTTGTATGCATCGGAAACTTGGACTGTTAAGAAGGCAGATCGGGCTCGCATAGATGCTTTTGAAATGTGGACGTGGAGGAGAATGCTGACAATTCCTTATACCGCCCATCGCACTAATGTTTCCATACTGTAATCCAAAGAAACTATCCTCCATTGTGTCGACAAAAATGCTTACTTTCTTCGGACATATTCAAAGAAGCGATAATATGGAGAAACTTGTAGTTCAGGGTCACGCCCCAAGTGGGAGGCGCCGTGGCTGTTCCCCTACATGCATGGGTGGATACGACGAAACAGTTGCTAGATATGAGTATCAAAAACGCCACTCAACTGACAGTAAACTCCGCTCGCGAACGATGGCGAGCTACAGTTCTCAAATACTCGTGTCGGCAATAGTCTAAGCTCCGACTTAATGCATTTTACGAGTTCACAACGTGTCTGTTAAGACATTGTGACTATGATGATTTTAGTTTTTTATGGCTGCACCGCAGCTGACACGATTTCTATGTGTTTTCCATCCTCGTTACGATATTGATACGGTATCAAAATTTCATTTAAATCAATTATACGGGGTGTTCTATGACGAATGAAAGACACTTTAGGAGAAGACTGTGCTGTTCATTTGCCAATAAAAGAAAAGTCATATAACGGAGGGTCCCATTTTCACTGTTTCAGGGATAAATTGATTTTTAAAGAATTTCATTAAAATGTAAACCTCCGAACGAAACCCTAATAAAAAAAATTGTATTGTCAGATTTTGGAATGTTTGGTATAAGTCCTTAGAAAATATGCTGTCACGTCATTTTCGACTAAAATAAAGTGATCATGTATTAAGCACTTCGCGAGATGTCAAAATCAGCATGATTTGAAAAGTAGGTTCAAAAACTTTACAAAAAAAAGAAAGAAAAGAAATCTTTAAAAATAGCCAAATAATCAACCATGCAATTTTCAATAAACACATGCCCATCTTTCTAGTTGTCCACTGGTACCCACAAACTTCTTGTAAATATAGTAAACATAGGCAATAAGATTGCATTTAACCTTTGAAGACGTAAGGTCTCAAAATTGTATGATCTTAGAAGAAAACATCAAGTGGTAATTTAAAATAGACAAAATTTTGGGTGTTTTTACTGTTGTCTTATTATCTTTTTTAAGGTGCCGATAAATTTAGGTAATTTTTTTTATTTTGTCTCCACCGGTCTCTTAAGTCACGAGCCGCCACTGGAGCGCTGTACAACTTCCATCAACTCACGTCCTTTTTATTGTTGGAATGTTTACCAGCTTCTAATAGGTCTCTCAGATGTTCCAAGTATTCTGTTCGACGTCTCAGGTAACCAGACAAAATTCCTTTCGTTCTTTGGTGCAGCTTATCGATTGCAACAAGGAGAGTTTCCAGTGTCCAAGATACCCCCTGATGCACTATTTGTCCCTGATTTGGTTATTCTGCTCCTGCGAAATCTATCACTGCTCCTACCGATCTCGATTCCGAGTCTTGACAAGGCAGTCTATCTGAAAAAAAAGTAGGAAAGAATTTTCTTCAGTAAATTCAAACGGCGCTCTCACTGGTATAAAAATTTAATTTTTTATTATATTGAGAGAACTGGATTTTTTCCGAACTAGTAATCAACAAATTTAACATTTAGTCTTAAAAAAAGCAAAAAAAGTTGTTGACCGCAGTAAGATTCGAACCCATGCCCTTTCCCCTGCCTAGCGTCTTAACCGCTCAGTCACGCTGCCTGTGCTTCAGGAATATCAATACACCGTACATAATACGTCGTCAGTTACCTGTCGTAATTTAATTCGATGTTTTAAACCTGAAGCGATATTGACAAACCGGATTTATCCCGGACTAGTTTTTTCATGCTGATTACGAATCTGTATTTAGTTTTTCTCTAGCACCTGTAGTTTTGTATACGGACAGACGGACGGACGGACAGACAGACAGAGGCTCTGCTTAAGCTCTCTTCAGTGAGTCAGTGAGAGCTAAAATGAATATTGTCATTTTATAAACCATTCGCGAAACATTTTTTTTCTACAAAATAGCTCTAATAATAATACTGTTTTCCTATTTAAACTAGCCACGGACGCTCAATTCCTTTTCGCAGTATGAACGGTACAGTTCAACTGGGTGGAAGATCCAAGGTATGCATTGACTTTTGGAAACACAAATCTATTCTTATTTTCAGATGGAAAAGGTATGCTTTGTGCCTTCATGTTGCAAGAACTTAATCGACATATTCTGTGCTATTTTCCAAGAAATACGGAACAGCGTAAATTGTCGTGCTCTCCAATTGGAAGAAAGGAGATATACGTGAAGGAGATGCATATGACTGTTTAACATATATAATCATTATGTTGTTTATTACCGCAAATGTTATTAAATGTTTTGAAACTTACTTCTTATTTATCACGTTTTTCATCTTTGTATTGAAGAACTGAATATTATTTATATAGGTAGTCTTTCATCATATCCTCAACCTTAGTTCAGTTTATCTGAATAGGCTTTAGTGAATCAATTATCTACTATACTCATCCTTGTTGGTTATGAGAAACCAACTTAAAAAAAAGTAATCAAAATACTGATAAAGAATACCCTACAATATAAAGGGGAACAAGTCAGGATTTCAGACGAGAAATACAAATACAGTCAACGCGTTCTACAACGAATGACGTGCAAACCGGTGCAAACTGTCACTGATGAGTGACATCAGTGACGCGACAGATTGACGGATCACAAATCTTAACCTAGATGACGGTCACCGAATCACTAATCTGTAAAACAGGAAAACCAGGCAATATACATACGTACGAACTTAGATCAGGTCGGATGGCAACACGGCACTTCCGATTGGCCCTCAAAAATATGAGAAGGTTCTTATGCCATACTTTATCATATATAGCCATAAAAAATTCATGATACTATACTGCATTCACTGAAGAAAACGGAGTAAAAAATTATTTCAAACCCATATTTTGGGGTTTTACTCGGATAAATCGAACTTAATTTTTCTGTTTATAATAACACCACTGCTCTCAGTATGCAGTTTTGTAGACGGTGTGCATATAACCCTTGACCATACAGTAAAAATTTACGTATATTGTGCATGGTTACTCCGTTGTTGTTAAGGTCCAATCATCCAAAATAAATCGTATCCGCTTTATATTTGTCCTAAAGAAAAATCACCATGTCAGTGAGAAACATAACGTCTTGAAGTGGCGTATTATACTGTAGAATATGATATTAATATTATATTAATCCACAAATTTATGTCTTCATCAAAACTCGAATATCTGAGGTTAAAACTGATACTTAATTATGAAGCTCATACATACTACTTGCTAGGGATCGATTAACCTCAAGCTAGAGCTTGTTCAAATCAATAACATTCCCTTTTTATTAGTTAGGCCATATAAATATCCTAACAAAACTTGATGTGTCACCGTAATTATTTTTATGTATTTCCTCGCATTTATTTTTGTGTATATTAATGACATTATCGTAACTGACATAAGCAATTAAGTGTAAGTGTTCTCATTACTCCCCTTCCGCGACTTATATGTTTTGCACATTTGCAGGCGACATACTTTTACTGGTTTTAGCGGAATAATACGGCATTTATAGGTTTCCAACATAATAGTAATCTAACACAGTGGTAAACGCAAACGACTAACGACTGACAGAATTTGAAAATAGACCAAAAGGAGGTAGGTTCGTTGGATAATCAATCAGAATGCAAATCAAAGTCACTGGTTTTCCACCAAAATTCAATCATCTTATTCAGAATGACTAGTAAATTACCGAATCTAACCGAAAGGAAGTCGATAGTGACACAGAATAGGCTCATCTCTCACTTTATCAACTTGGAAAGTAGATTTCTGATGTATGTGTCCCACTACTCTGTACAAGTGTACAAAATTTGATAAAAAAAATGAATGACAAAATTTAACAATTGCACGAGTTGAACGGCTCCAGTGCTTTTCCCACTAACTTCCTAATGAATTGTGATTACAAAATCTTAAATACTAATACTTAGCACAGCATGGCATTTGCCATAGAAGTGGCCTAAACTGCTACAACGCACAGTTTTAAGGAAAATAAACCCATTACCCATACAATCGTTTTATGACCTACTGATTGGTCATTTACATTGAAAATGGAGAACGTCTGGTAGGTGTCTTTTGTGATTTAGGTTCTTTCCAACAGGCCTGAATAGCGTACAATGTATCGTCACGGACATGCGCAGAACGTAAAATGCGTTCCAACACGTTTTGTGACCGTTCATGAAACCGTCCATAAAGCGTTCCAACAGATTTCGTTACCGTTCATGGGACGGTTTC
Source organism: Callosobruchus maculatus (assembly GCA_951848785.1). NCBI lineage: Eukaryota > Metazoa > Arthropoda > Insecta > Coleoptera > Chrysomelidae > Callosobruchus > Callosobruchus maculatus. The sequence goes on along the minus strand of CATOUR010000774.1, from coordinate 50,098 downwards.
TGTACGGTCAAATCGGTACTTGGTCCAGAGTATGGACTGTGAGGACTGACATGCGCAGTAGAAAGTAAATCGCCCGCTTGGCGCACAATTTCATTTTGTCATTTCTATGCTCCTTCTGTTTTCTTGCTTCCTTGATATGAGTCTTGAGTGTTGAGATTGAGTATGATTTGATTTCGCTTCTTTTGTTTTTGCTGTTGCTTGTTGTGTGGCTGGCTCGTCTGTTGGCCGAAACTTCACCAAAGCCAAACCAAAAATGGAAATGGAATCAAACAATAATGTTACATATGGTATGTTATGATGAATTCAGTCATTTTTATGGAAAACATAACCTAGGTTTTTTGTTTATAGAACTACGGGGGAGTGGCAACCATTATTCATGGCTAAAGTTACCCAAATAATCCTCATTTTTCGATTGTGGTTGATAGACTAACACCAAGTTATCGTCAGAAAACTCAGGCCCCGATCAATTTTAATAAATCTCTTGGCATCTTGGCTTTTGACGGTGGCTTTTGAAATGAAATCGGTTAGGTTTTTTTTGATAGCTGTCCGGACTGACACGAGTACAGTGAAATCAGAGAAGGAACCGTTCCAACAGGTTTTCCTGTTTGTACGGTCACGAAACCATCCAAAATCAACGCATGCGCACCACAAACGATCCGAACAGTTTGTGACGGTTTCAATGGACGGTACAAAATATGCTGTTGGAAAGAACCTCTTACCAATCGGTTTGTAGATAATTAGATATAGGAAGGAACATATCCTATACTTTCTTCCACCTTACCAAATACTTAGCTTCCTCGCAATCAATATTTTAATGTGTTTTCTTTTTGTATATATTTTTTAACGTACTTGTTATCAGTGCTATCACCCAGCTAGGCATTTTTATACCACTAGTCTCTCAATAAGTATCAAGTAGCCTACACCATCCGGCAATAATATTTGAGACCGTTGTGATATAGTTGTAAGTTTCTCTGTGCGTTTTATGTTCAATTTAAATTTTAATGTGTTTTGTAAAATTGTAGATTATGTTTGTGTTCCATGGTAATATTGTTGTACTCGTTGTACGAAGTGTAGTTGGATCCTTAGGAGACCAATTTTCAATTTTAGCTATACATATATCACACACGCCCTGAAGATGACGCACCTCTAGCGTCGAAACGTTGGCCATCGCATACATATATATTTTTCAAATATATGATTGACCAGGATTTTATTACAAAAAGATTTATCGACTTTATAATTTTATTACTAATGGATTTGTAAAAAAATGTTCCTTTACAGAATAAATATTATTGTTAATAAAGTGTGTATTCTAGTATATGCTGGTTTTATTGTTGGGCGATATAAGCATGACAGAGCAGAAAAACGGCCATAGGCTGAGTGTTTAGAAATTGCATTAACTTACCAATATCACAGTACACGTAGGATACAACGCCAACTTGTTCCCCATTGCACATGACGGCTCCACCAACATCAAAACAGACTCCTGTCTGTTGTGTGACACAGACGCGATCTCTTAGAGTAAGCTCCTTGTAGCTGGAGCTACATTTCTTGGATTCAATGATGTGAGATCTGATACAGGTCGCCACCGCCGTTGACGTATTTACGAGGGAATGCGTCCAACCCATCAGATAAGTGTCGGCCGTGCAATTCTTCCACCCATTTGGCTCCTCACTATTATGGAATGAAAAACAATTGAATAACTGATTATAATCACTACTACTAATAACAATAATAATAATCTCAGGGATCAAGACCACATTAGCGAAAAACAGTCATACACCTGGTTGCAGGATGGCCAGCTGTTCCCAGAAACGGAGAGTTTCATGCTTGCTATCCAGGACCAAGTGATTGCAACAAAAAACTAGAAAAAATACGTAATTAAAGATCCATCCATAACCGAAGATAATTGCAGAAAATGTCACCAACAAAAAGAAACAAATAGATCACATAACAAGCGGTGCAAAACTCTTGCCGGTACCGAATACACAGACAGACATAACTCTGCGGCCAAGGTCATACACCAAGCACTAGCCACAACAAACAAAAGTAATAGAAAACACAGATCCATATTACAATTACAACGCCGACATCAGTAATCGAAAACGATCGATTCAAACTATTCTGGGACGTTGAAATACATACAGGCAAGACCATTCCAGCCAATAGACTAGACATAGTTTTTCCAGTCAAAGGCCGACAAAATTACCTATTTGATAAATATTGCCATTCCCAATTATGTTAATATACATAACACCTACGCTGGGAAGATATCTAAATACACGGACCTTGTCATGGAAATAAAATGACTTTGGAAGCAAAACATAGTCACTATTGTCCCCCTCATTATGTCAGTATCAGGCCTTACACCAAACACGTTTACACAACACCTTCAACAGTTGGGCTTGAATGAATAGTTACACAAAGCATTCCAAAAGTCTGTTATCCTAAAGATCTGTAATATTGTGCGGTTCTTCCTGAATTCCGATCAATAGTCGAGGTGTTGACTTGGCACAGCCCGTCGCCACTTGTCGCTACCGCAATTATGCGATAGGAACTTAGAAAGTCGGATAATAATAATCTCAAGGATGACCTGCTACGAGAGCAGTAGCCCGCAGCCGTAGGGATACATGTCCCGCATGCATGAGAGGTTGCTGTGAAACGCACCCACAGCATAGCACTCTCACCTCTCAGAATTTACGAGATTATATTGTATCATCGTACCTTTGGAAGCAGGGATATGTTCGTGCTCCAGCTCAGCCTGCCCCTGCAGCGAACGGAAGGCCTGTTAACCAGACTAAAAGGTCGCCGATAAGGCACGCTGAGGGGGAAAATCGACGAAGTCGTCTCACGTGGGGATTTCAGTGATCGAAAGGAGTTGCATAACAACAACGAGATCCTTCAAGCTGGCAAATTTGAGGAGAGTGAGTAAGGCTGTGTGTGAACGTCTATCGGAGGTCTGTGACATTTGGAGCATCAGTTGCGAAATCTACGAGCGTGAGAGACTATCCTATTGAGAGAGCACAGAGACAGGTGCGCCAAATGGAAGCGAACATCCAGTTGGCCCACCAGGAAGCAACCCGTATACATGGTGTGACGGAATGTAGAGCGGCTGGGAAGCCTTTTACGCAACGGGCCTACGGATTGAGGCGCAACCATCATACATTCAGTCAAGCGGTACTGGTTGTTGTCAAGAAACATTATCTTGACAGGATACGGATGCTACCACCAGCAGCCATAGTGCAGCCGCCGACTGCTGATCGCGTGGAGGCTTTTTCGAGAGACATTTACGAACAGCCCAAACCTATCTCAGTAGACACTTCGGCCTTGGCGGAGTTCGAGTCCGTTTGTATGTTTTTTGTCCTGCGTCATCCAATGAACACGGAATAAATTCTTGGAGCCTTACGTGGCAAAAAGAATTTCGCAGCTCCTGGCCTAGATGGCATAAATACCTACTGGTGGAAAAGATTTCCCAGTTCTCAACGGCATTTAGCTAGAGCTTTTAGCTCGTGGCTAAATCAAGAGCAGCTTTTTCCGGCTTGGTTTGTCGAAGATCGAACCGTGCTTCTCCCGAAGGTCGGAATTTGTCTGATCCCCAAAAAATACAAGCCAATAACATGTCTGAATGCGTGTCAGAAGCTGTTTACCAGAGTCCTGTACATGCGTGCCTGTATTTCACGACGTGTCATGACTGTAATAACTCACTTGTTGATTTACAGCACTCTCCTACGGCTTGTGCTGCAAACTTCACTTCAGTGTAAGAAACTGAATATTTTTTTTAAGTCATTTTGTGAAAACTAGTTTATTTGAGTGATAACGGTACTTAATAGCCTAGTAAATAATTGTAGTATAAGTATAAGTATTACTAGAAATAAAATTATATCTTACTCAACTAGGGGAGTCTGGTAGCCAAGTCGGTACAACAAGACTAGGATCTTCAGATAACTTTGGAGATACTTCAAATACTGCTAAGTCGTTTTCTAATGTCTTTCTGTTGAATTTTGGGTGGATGCGTTGGTCAACTACCCTGAAATTGTGAAACGTAGCATTGCAGACTAATACACATACACCTTGCCTCACAAGTACGAAAAATGTCCGGTCAAAAAAATGACGTCACATTATAGGTACTAGCAAAAAAATTGGAGTTCATCTAATCCCTACACCATCCTCATAGAAAAAGTAGACAATGATCAGGAACCTTTGAAGCATCTAAAAAACGAAGTTTAGAGCGACTTTGAAGTTTTTTGTTTTTCGTTGACTTCTCCTCCGCCACTGATAAGAGTTTCAAAAATTATATACTGTTACCCTTTTCTCCATGGTAGTATTACGGTGTCACAATTTCATCACAATCAAGTTCGTAGTTTCCAAGTTACAGATTATAGGATCATAATATGTATCTATCAAATTATTCCACAGATATAAAAGTCAAAGGCAACATTCGGATAGGTCTAAAAAGCATACTATACAAAAGATAGCCAAAACTACAGGAATCAGCATAAAAAACTAGTCCGGGAAAAATCCGGTTTTGTCAATATCGCTTCCGGTTTAAAAAAAACTTTAAATTTTTATACAACAAATTCCACAGTGAGAGCGCCGTTTGAATTTACTCAAGAAAATTCTTTCCTACTTTTTTCAGTGCAATGTAGATTATTTTTGATTACAACAAATTTTTGCGTTTTAAAACCCCCCACCATCCCAAATACATCATCACCATAGTCACAATGTCTTAACAGACATGTTGTGAACTCGTAAAATGCATTAAGTCGGAGCTAGAGTATTGCCGACACGAATATTATCAATAGTTTTGAGCACTGTAGCTCGCCATCGTTCGTGATTTACTGTCAGTTTAGTGGCACTCTCTGATACTCATATCCAGCAACTGTTTCGTCGTATCCACCCAGCGTGTAGGGGGACGGCCACGGCGCCGCCCACTTGGGCATGACCCTGAACTACAAGTTTCTCCATATTATCGCTTATATGTCCGAAGAATGTAAGCATTCTCGTCGACACAATGGAGGATAGTCTATTTGGATTACCGAGCTCATCCAGTATGGAAACGTTAGTTCGATGGGCGATATAAGGAACTCTCAGCATTGTCCTCCATGTCCATATTCCAAAAGCATCTATGCGAGCTCGATCTGCCTCTTTAACAGTCCAAGTTTCCGAGGCATACAAAAATATGGAGAACACAAGAGACTAAACTAGCGACATTTTTGTAGCTTTAGTGATGTTATGGTCACGCCATATTTTAGTAAGCTTTGTCATGGCCACACGTGTCTGTTGAATGTGCCGTCGCACAGCTACCCGAACTGCCGATCAAAGAACCGAGGCATACAAAACTTTGAACTACTTCACAACGGCCTATTGACTTTATTCCTCGATGACTATCATGCTCTCTATCTACGATCATAACCTTGGTCCTATTGTAGTTAATACCAAGGCCATACGCTGCACTATGTTGTTCTAAGATGTTTATTAGAGCTACTAGTTCTTACTCAGAAGCTGCAATAAGGGTTGTATCGTCAGCAAATCTTAAGTTGGATATTTTGCTTCCGCCAATAGTTACACCGCCATTCCAGTACTCTAATACCTGTCTCATCACAAATTCAGAGTAAATGTTAAACAACATCGGAGATAATACACATCCCTGACGAACCCCTTTTCTGGTTGCAGTTTGACTAGACATCGCAAATTCACCTCCTCCCAAAATCAAATGGAAAATTATCAGGAACTCCTGGAACGCCTAAAAGTGAAGCTTGAGGGATTTTGGTATTTTTTGTTTTTTACCAATTTCTCCGCCGTTAATGCACCGATTTTCAAAATTATAGCAGCATTACCTAATACGACCCCACAGCATATCGCTACCTAAATTTCATCACAACTCAGGCATTGGCTACTGAGATTACGTGGCTAGAAGAACGCGAATAGACAGACAGACAGAGAGACCGACAGAACGGTAGCGCAATATCTGCGCTACTGATCAATTTTGAGGAAGGACTACGACTTTTGATTTTTCTTTTTTTGTTATTTTTACGTAGTTATTCATTTTTACTTTGTAAAAGGCTGCGGGAGTCGAAGAGATAGTAAACTTTGTTTGATTCCAGTGAATTGAGGTTCATCTTTATGAGCCAGTGAAATGAAATGAGCTAGATCCACTTACTTGCTACCCTTTGCTTCTTCTTCCTTCATCTTGGAGACATCTTTACCAATAAGTCCTGCATAGACGTATAAAGTCTTTTTACTGCTACAGTGCGCTGCAGTTAAAACAAATATGGGGTTGATAACTGTACCTGGTTCAGAGAAAGAAAGAATTTCGATTACTACACAGTCTATAAATAAAGGCCGAAGCGATATTTTCCAAACTCGATGAGTATTTTGCTACGTTAGCATGTTCAGAAGCAAATTGAGGATAAGTGTTAATAACCCCTAACTTATTACATACAAATAATAGCATATACTATGCATAACAAGCAAGGATTCTTCAAATGCATTAATGTGCTGAAGTTCTCTATTCAGCATGCAAGGTACATAATACAATAATTTTTTGAAAGACTGTACTGTAAAAGGCTTTCGTGGCCATCGTCCAATGAATTTGTGGTTCTTGGGTTTTTAGGCCGGCGTCGTTTAGCGTTAAAGCTTGACGTTTCGCCACCACGAGTGGATGGCATCTTCAGAAGCTATTTCACTTCGGCGACTTCCAAAATACTACAGTATTTTCATTCAATTCATTTTTGAAAGACTCTTTGAGCATTGGATTTAACAGCTACCAAATTTGACTCTCAGTATTTCTGAGATTACGCATTTTTAAATTAGGTACTTAAGAAACTCTGAATATCATGAAAGTACTATCATGTTTTCAAACATGAGCCATTATTATTATCAGAAAAATGATCATTCGATATAAAACGGTTGCTTGCTGTTATAGGTAAAGTAATCTATAATACGAAAATTAATAATAAAAAAAAGACGTTTTTGGCCAAAATAATCAGAAACTTGAGAGACACAAGTAATGAAATTTGGGTATCTGATATCCTGCGTGTCGTAAAAGGCGACTAAAAGGAACCGAACTACTGTCGGTATAAGCAGTAACCTCTTCTCAACTAACAGCTTTGCATGGACGAGTTGAGAAGAGCAAAGACACCTTCTTGTCATTGAGGTAAGAAATTGCCCCTAAAGGCGGATGAACCAGTAGATACCATCTGGTCAACGGCATGGGGATGCAGAAAGCAAAGGGGGAAACTACTGCATTAAAGATCTTAAAGATATCCCAAGAGAAACTCGTAAAATGAGTAAATGCATTTTACGAGGCACTATGATGATGATGATGATCTGGTACGAAGATGTTTCGTTAATTACTACAGCTGCAAGGAAAAAACTGCAACTCTTATTTAGAGCTAACCTTCTTACGCTGGATCAAGCCAAGATAAGACCTGCCCTGGAGTATCGCCCATGGGGAGCTTGTGCCCTTGCTACCCTCTCCATACTTTGTAAGGATATGCACAGGGATGCGATCGGTGACTTTTCACTTTTCACCGGTATTTAAACGGCGCCTACTTTTTTCACCGAGCGTGTTAGATGCACCGTCGGTACTGCTGCAGCTTGTAAAAGATTTTGACCTGCTGTGATGAACATCAGTTATTTTTCTGTAGGATAAGGTCATTCAAACAAAAACTGCTTATTTTTCTATATGCGACGTTTCGACTTTTAAGTTATCTTCAGGCAACTAAAATAATTGATCGTGAAAGCTATAAACAAATTAACAGGTACAACAGAAATACACAAAACCTAATACTGACTTTTCATTTTTTTTAATTAAAAAATGATAGATTCCACTTGCTAAAACGCACGAGTGATTTCATTTGTATTACAGATAGTATAAAATATACAAAAACCTCAAAACAATAAAAGTATTTTTCCCGATAATTTAACTTACCAGAAAAACGAAGCTTTAATCGTTGGTGTGACAATAATCATAAGGGTTTAACTAGATAAAATACTGGAATAATAAGACGCTACCAACGGTTTTAAAATATAACGTCACAAAACACACACAAACAAAACTAATTAAAATAAAACAAACGGAAACAGAATAAAATTAGTAATGTGCCTGCACACCAAAGACGGGTAGGTAGGTGGATTAAAATAAAACAAACAGGAGCAGAATACCAACTTTCACCAACTCATCCACCTACCCGTCTTTGTTGTGCAGGCACATTACTGATTTTATTCTGTTCCCGTTTGTTTCATTTTAATTCGTTTTTATTGTGCGTATTTTGTGACGTTATATCTTAAAACCGTTGGTAGTGTCTTATTATTCCAGTATTTTTATCTAGTTAAATTCTTATGGTTATTGTCATACCAACGATGAAAACTTCGTTTTTCTGATAAGTTAAATTATTGGGAAATATACTTTTATTGTTTTGAAGTTTTTGTATATTTTATACTATCTGTAACACAAATCAAATCATCGTGCGTTTTAGCAAGTGGAATCTATCATTTTTTAATAAAAAAAAATGAAAAGTCAGTGTTAGGTTTTGTATTTCTGTTGTTTAAGTTAATTTGTTTATAGCTTGCACCATCAATTGTTTTAGTTGTCTGAAGATGACTTAATGTAAGTCGAAACGTCGCATATAAAAAATAAGGAGTTTTTGTTTGAATGACCTTATCCCACAAAAAATAACTGAGGTACTGCTGCATCTCATCCCAAAGTGGTCGTCAGTGGAGGCATATACTTGATAATATTAAATCTATCTTAGATATTTACCTTCCATCTAAATTTCCCCAAAAAGTGTAAGCAACATTGCAATTTTTAGTATTTTATTTTTGGCTATTACTCTACCATCAGTGGACTATGTATTATATAAATTTTTCTTTCTAATCAAAATAGCAGCCTCCAGGTTATGTGACTGTAGACCAGTGGCCCACAGTTACTAATTTTAAATATCAGTACCAGTTTATTTCTTCGGAAATATTTGGCACTTCTAACAATCATTGAATTTTTATCATTTTGTGTAATATCATCGATTTTGATCCATCCAATAAAATCGAAGTTACACTGCATTTAATGCAATTATCGGTCGCTTTGACCACACAATTGAGTTTGGCAACTTCATTCGAAAGCAATTTCAAAATGTCACATTCCGGTAAAGATAATCTTCGAAGTATAACACTGTAGTTTCAATAATTAAATAAATATTTCATTGTTTTGAGTTAAAAGTTTGTTTTCAAAAACAGTTCCGCCGAATACTCCACGGACATTGACAAATTCCTCTTAATTTTCTAAAAAAATCCTTAGCTCGTTACTTGGTAACAGCCCGAAGCCGCACGCTGAGTTGTCGGTCCGATTTTCATAAAACTATCTCGTCTATTTTTAATTTCCTAGGGATATTGCCACTAAAAAGAAATGAAAACATATTTGGCTTGATTCGGAATGAACTGGGTGTGTAGAGCAACATAAGGTTACTGTATTACCTTTTCCCATGCTATTGGCAGCATGTAGGGCTCTCAAATCAAGGTGCTACCTAAAAATGCCGGAAAAAACCGACTGCCAGTGGGATGGCCGAGCGGTTAAGACGCTAGCACTAGTCCGAAAGGGCGTGAGTTCGAATCTCATCAACTTTCTTTTCTATTTTTTTTTAATTAAATGTTAAATTTGTTGATTACTAGTCCAGGAAAAATCCGGTTTTGTCAATGTAATACCAACAAATTCCACAGCGAGAGCGCCGTTTGAGTATACTCAAGTAAATACTTTCCTACTTTTTTTTATTGTATATTTTACCTTTAACGTTCTTCATGTATTTTGGTAAGGTTGCAACCTCACGTTTTTTAGCTAATTATGTTTTTTGAAAATGTTTCTGTTACTAAACATCGATTATACTTGTAGCTTTTATGGTTAAATATAGGGCGGCCTACAGAGGTTGATTCATGCTGCGATGCAGGCATCGACTGCTACGTTTCATGATGCAAGTAGCAGCGTGTGTAGTACTGAATCACGTATTTGGCATCAGATGCAGCTTGCAGCGATGCAGAGTCTGGAATCCCATTTTGGTCGATGAGCCAATAAGACGCTGAGTCAGCGACGCTGATGCGGGTTCAACGTCGATGCAAAGACGATATCTATTTTCCTGCGTCATTTTACCCTAGAAAGGATACAGGGGTCGTGCGGTACCCCAGCAGTTTTCAAATTTGCCGCTACTTTTATTGTTTTGCGGTAGATGGTGCTGATATCATAGGTATTCTCTAGTGAAGTTATGGTATACTCAAACATTCAACACGTGTTTATCTAAGTGCTTGCTATTTTCCACAAATTGATCAGTTGGGGCTGTAAGGTACCCCATATCCATCTAAGTGTGCATTATTGTTCTATATGGCATCTCAGTTTTAGATAGAAATGGCTTCAGAAAGAGTGACTTTGGCTGATCCAAAGTTTGAAAGTACCGTTCTCAACTGGCTGGATGAAATTGAATCATTTGACGATAATGAAAGAAGTGATTTTGAGGATGAACTCGAACAAATTTCTGAGCATGAAAGTGAGATGTCTGGGGATGATTCTTATGAGGAGCCTGAGAATATAGATCAAAATATAGTTCACGGGAAGAACGGCTACAAATGGGCTACAAGTGAACCTGCATGTACCAGAACTGCAGCACGTAACATAATTGTGAGTATTCCTGGAGTAAAAGGCAACGCACGACGTATTTCTAACGAAGAGGAAGCATGGCGTATACTGTTCGATTCTACAATTTTAGAAAAGATTACAGTATTCACCAGTCAGGAAACTGAACGTCAGGGGGTTAATTATAGCGCTGATGCAAGATACGTAGGACCAACAGATGTAACAGAGATATCAGCACTCATAGGACTTCTCTATACAGGGTGGCCAATCGGGTGACGATAATAATTTTTTTTAGATAGCCCGTACCGAGACCTATCCAAAACACCCCCATGTATATGTACCGATTATTGGTAGTTTTTGAGTTATGATTTTTTTTTGAAAACTTAGAGATTTTCCAGTTTTTCCAAGAAATCGTCAAAAACAAAAACAGGAATGCTTTTTGGCTTATATTTGTTTCTGCAATGAACTCAGTATTAAGCCTGTTTCAATATCCAATAAGGAGAACCTGTACATCTGAACAATAATAAAGTACATTTTGGGCCGAAAGGTTGAAATCTCTGTTTTTAGTCAGGAGACCAAAACCTTCAAAATAAAATTAAAAATACTTATGCCTGGTTCTCGAGCACCAATCTAATCTTGAAAACTCTGCAAGACATTGCACTTTCGAAATAATAATGAAAAAATAGCACTTATGCGGGAATTTTGCGCCGTACGTGACTGTTAAAGGTAAAAAGGTAATAATTCACGAATTTCCAAAATGATTTAAAAAACTATTATTTTACTTTATTATGACAAATTAAAGAAAAACACTCATAACAACTAATAAACACGAAAATCGTTGATGTTTTAATCACTTTTAATAAAAAAATTAATACCTGTGCTTTTTGCTGTGTACTATTATTGAACTTCTGCTAAATTAAGTTGTATGGAAAGTTAACAAAGGAAAGGAATAATAAAACAACAATCTGACTTTTAATTCCATGGTGGAATTACCTGGGAAGCGTTATCGTAGCCTACGCCAACCCTTTTACTTCCCACACCGATAGGTGAGGGGAGGATTGTGATCGTGAAAAATTTCGATTTTGATATAATAGGTTTTTTGGGCGTTTTATAATGTCTACATAACGAAAATCCGCGTCACTCATTTCCGTCGTTCTGTCTGTCGGTCTGCCTGTCGGTCTGTCTGTCTGTACGCGTTTTTCTAGCCTCGTAATCTCAGTCCCCACTGCATTGACTGTGATGAAATTTGGGCAGCGATTTGCTGTGGGGCCTTAGTAGGTAATGCTGCTATAATTTTGGAAATCGGTACATGGGCGGCGGAGTAATTAAAACAAAAATTTCAAATATTCCTCAAACTTCGTTTTTAGGCGTTTTAGAGGTTCTTGATCATTTTTTGCGTTTTTTGGGTGGGGGTGGAATTTTGGTGTTTGGGGGGTGGGGGGTTGAAAAACTGAAAAAGTTGTTGTATTCATGATAGGCTGTCTACTGACCTGTCAAGGAAGACCTAGCGATATAAATCACCTTTTTAGGTCCATCCGAACACTGCCTTGCCTATTACCGAAAATTAATTAACACAACTGCGCTTCGCTAACATGAGCTCGCAAAAAGCTACTCTGAAAGAAAGGGATGGCGTATGCTACGACATCGCTTCCCAGGTAATTCTGCCATGAAATTGAAAGTCAGATTATTGTTTTATTATTCCTTTCCTTTGTTAACTTTCCATACAACTTAATTTAGCAGAAGTTCAATAGTACACAGCAAAAACACTTCTAAAATCACAATTTGAGTGTTAGTTTTTTTACTAAAAGTCATCAAAACATCAATGATTATCGGGTTTATTAGTTGTTACGAGTTTTTTTTTCTTTAATTTGTCATAATAAAGCAAAATAGTAGTTTTTTAAATCATTTTGGAAATTCGTGAATTTTCACCTTTTTACCTTTAACACTCACGTACGGCGCAAAATGTCCCCATAAGTGCTACTTTTTCATTATTATTCCGAAAGTGCAATGTCTTGCAAAGTTTTTAAGATTAGTTTGAAGCTCCAGAACCAGGCACAAGTATTTTTAATTTTATTTTGAAGGTTTTAGTCTCCTGACTAAAAAATGAGATTTCAAACTTTGGGCCCAAAATGTACTTAATTATTGTTCGGATGTACAGGTTCTCTTTATTGAATATTAAAATAGGCTTAATACTGAGTATAATTGCAGAAGAAAATAAAAGCCAAAAAGCATTATTGTTTTTGTTTTTGACGATTTCTTGGAAAAACTGGAAAATCTCTGAGTTTTCAAAGAAAAAATCATAACTCGAAAACTATCAATAATCGGTACACATATATGGGGGTGTTTTGGATAGGTCTCGGTACGGGCTATCTAAAAAAAAATTATTATCGTCACCCGATTGGCCACCCTGTATAAGTGGCAGTAGAAAAGATGCTCATTTTGCGATTTGTGAAATGTTTTCCACAGACGGTCCGAGAATTTATAGAGCAATTTTTGGAGAATCTCGATTCAAATTTTTGCTAAATTGTTTGAGGTTTGATGACAAAGATTCCAGATATAGAGGGGATAAGTTCGCACCGATTCGCGACATATGGGAGATATTTATTGACAATTGTACCAAAAGTTATAGTCCTCACAGTTATTGTACAATTGACAAACAATTGCTTGGTTTTCGTTGAAGATGTCCCTTTAGGGTATATATAGCTTCCAAGCCAGATAAGTACGGCATTAAGGTAGTCTGCATGTGTGATACAAGGACATATTACATGGTAAGTGCCATACCTTATATTGGCAAAGAGAATAGAGAAAATAAAGAACCTTTATCATCTTATTTGGTTAAAAAGTTGTCCACTTCAATTCATGGAAGTAACCGAAATCTCACCATGGATAATTGGTTCACGACTATTCCCTTGGCAGAGGACATGTTAAACAATTTTGGTCTCACTATTGTGGGAATTTTACGGCATAACAAAAAAGAGATACCACCAACATTTTTACCCAATAGAAAAAAGGAGGTTCTCTCATCTCAGTTTGGTTTCAATAACAAACTGATGATTACCTCTTTTACATCAAAAAAATCTAAAAGTGTAATATTATTATCCACGATGCACTTCTCAAAATCAGTCAACATGGTCACCAAAAAAGAGCCAGAAGTGATTGAATTTTATAACTCTACTAAAGGAGGTGTAGATACGTTAGATAAAATGGCACACTGTTATACTGTGGCTAGGAAAACCAGAAGATGGCCACTTAGATACTTCTACGGTATGCTCGACCAAGCAGGAATTAATTCGATGGTCATATTCAAACTTGCCACTAATAAGGCAGATATTAACAGATCTCGTTTTTTGAATGATCTTGGGCTACAACTAGCTCGTCCACATATGGAACGAATACTCGGGTGGAACTTATCTCTGGAGCTCCGTCAAAATATTGAAAACATCCTATCAAATAAAAATAAGAAAGTTAATAAACCCTCAACAAGTGAACCAGTGAATAAACAGGTAAAATACTCTAGATGCCATTTATGTCCACGCTCTCGGGATAAAGAATGTAAAACTCTTTGTTGTACTTGTTTCAAGCATGTGTGTAATGAACACCGACTTGATATATGCATTAATTGCAAAAAATAAGTTCTGTCTAATGTTTTTCACTAAGTATTTTCGGTTATTTTGTTCAGCCTTGTAATAAATAAAGTTTTCCTTCAAGTCTGGGTGCTTTAATTTCTTGGGGTGGTTACATACGCCACGTATCCTTTAAGGAGCGCTAAGTTAACGTATCCATTCTAGGGCTTAGTTACTTATTTGTGTATGCATAAATTTCATGATGGAAGGCGATCGACAATTTTGGGAATATTTCATAAACATTTATCATCTGCATACTTGTCTTTTGAATACAAAGGCTAAAGAGTATTCAGATAAAAACATAAGAAACCAAGCATATCAAGAACTTGTAAACAGCAAAGCAAATAATAACGCATTAGTTTTAAAAATAACCTCACCGTACTATTTCTTCTGGTGCATGAAACGTGCATTAAATATCAAGTCGAGTCAGGCATCGCAACAGGTTTCGGTGCTACAACGCAACAACGCCCCACGTAATTTGGTAAAATTTCATATTTGCATTAAATGAGATGGATTATTATGTACTTTTAAATAAGAAAATTGGTGAAAGAAGAAGCATTTTTTGAAAAAAAAAAAGCAGTTAAAACTCGATATTTTCACCACACTTCAATAGTGTCATAAAGATGCGGTGTTGCCAGCGAGCAGCAGTTATCAGTTAATGTACTTCACGAAATTGTGCAATTGCAATTTTTTTAGGTTAGTGACTGAAAAACATGGAAAATTCAGTCAAATGTTTTGGAAAAGATAAAAATAAATCATTTTGGGACTTTCGTACACAGATGTTCACTAGGGATTTAGTTTGACCTGATTTTGTTTTAGCAGAAACTGAAATGGAGGTTGAAGTTGGTGTTAATATACTTAGGTACTAGGTTGGGTGAAGTGAAATATAAAAGATATCTAAACTTAGGCTATTTTAGATTTAATTAGGTTTGTACCAGGTGGTTACGGGGGGGACTGGGAGGCTCGCCCCCCTCCCCCCCCAGACGTTACTGATATCAAATATGTTGAAAAATCTAACCAACCTCACCTCAGGTAAGAATGTCACCTGTTCGGTGTTTAGTAGCAACGGTCCAACGTCAGTCGCACGTTTCAATGATTTATTGGAGCTGATATCGGCCAAGAATATAACAATAAAGCTTAATCACAAACAACATTAAAGCCACCGATTTTACATAAAGAGCTAATATACAAACTGAATAAAACAAACAATAATACATAATACTTAATCACAAACACTAGCTAGGAACAAAGGAACATTTGAAATAAAATAAGATAGGTATCTTCAAATTTAGATAGTTAAAGATGTAAAACGATTCACGATTTTTTGTGTTATCCTTGCGCAGGGGCCATGCTAATCTTCTCTGTAACCGTAACGTTTCAATCTTAGTACGTGTACGGTCGAAGCGATGTTAAATATCGAGCAAATGTTGGCAACACCGCATCTATTATCATCTGTCAAGCAGTATCTCACTTCTACAATTGTATTGTTCTGTGCGCATGCATTACTGAAATATGTTGAAAATTCTGTTTTATCAATTTTTTCCAAAAACCGTGCTTCTTTCGCATATTTTATTTTTTAAAATCACAAAACAGACCATCCTCTTTACATTGATAAAAAAAAATTCTCAAATCGCGTGGGGCGCCGTTGCGCAATGAACCCCAATTTAGGAATCTCAGCATTCATCAACGTCTGTAGGCCGCTGAGTAGCTGATTAGCCAACCTTCGCCGCAATAAGCTCCATACTCTACTACACCATCACATAATTGGTTAATAATGTCGTATATTATTATGATTATTCTGATTACCTGTACAAAAGGCATCGGGAAACTTGGGAGTGATTAGTACTAACGCGTTCGCACGATCATCGGTACCGCATCCTAGTTCAGATTTACAGGATCCGGATACTGACCATGGTAGGAGGAACAAAAATATGGGCAACGTGAGGATGAACATTTCACAATATTCTGTTACATTTTTTAATAAACATTAAACTGAAAATATGACACTGACATAATTATGGCATACGAATATTAACAGCTTCTGTCATCTATGCTTCTGTCCACGGTGACAAATAAGGATATGGCGAATCGATTAACCGTAGGTTAGTCAAATATCGGTCATTCTCACTAAAGACGAAAATGTATGTTACCGCGAGTTATATGTGTACATAAAAAATCGCTGTACTTAAACTGCCGTTCGACGGCAGCCTACTAAAATGCTGTTACCAGATATGACGTTACTGAAGTGACGTATTTGACGGCTTTGTACTTGCTGTACTGAAACTGCCGTCAGACGGTAGCCCACTGAAATGACGTTCCAACAGCTTGATCAGTATGTTGCCCGTTAATGGTTCTGCTATATTAGACAGACAAAATTTAGTCTCCGTAGGAAATCATACTGAAACAATATCAATACAGAAAGCGTGAGACAACTGTGCCAAACTAGTGATGTATGGAACTGAAATGGAAATTAGATGTTTTGAATACGCTGAGAATAATCAAAATGATTTTATAAAAAAATTAATAATCGTCTACACATACTATTTTACTACTATTATATTTTGTTGTTTCATTCTAATATGCTGCAAATATTTTCCAAATTGTTGTTGTTGCTACTTAACAATGAAACTCAAATTAGACAAACTGCATTATGTCCAATATTTTTTCAATTTTTACAAGTTGTTTTTCAACTTTTTTTCATAATTATTATGATTATATTATCCCAAATCTTTTTCTCTATGATTTGGTTTCTCTGTACTACTTTTTTGCTTCTCCTAAAAACTTCTAGTAATGGAGAAAATGCAAATTGAAAGTTTACTCCTCTAATTGTCGATTAAATCTAAAATTTGGTGTTCGGTTCCAGACTTTTATTGAGAAATACATCATGCAACATTATGAGATCTTTTCACAGATGCTACAGTACTTCTTTCCTTTCTCTCTGATAATCCAATGACGATTAAGTCTTGTCCTTTTAGACGATCTCATTTTTTTATTGGGACAGGCATCTTCATTGTCGCCTATGTGATATCACTGACTCCAAGTTACTCCAATTTTTGACAAGAAATTGAGTATGCTAGCAGAATTTCAGTGGGCCACCGTTTGACGGCAGTTTAATCACAGCGAATATAAAACCGTCAAATATGTCACCTCAATGATGTCACAGCTGCTAACGGCATTTTTGTGAGCTACCGTTTGACGGCAGTTTAAGTACAGCCTAAAAAAATGGAGCCAAGTTGATTGACTCAGTACTTTCCACACACAACTGTGACACCGTTTTATTATCTCCCATTGCATGAACCTATAGTCTGAAATCCCCTTGCAACCAAAGACGAAACATTTTTTATTCTGCAAGCTTCAACTTGACGAATCGAAGCAATCAGGAACTTCCAAGAACAAAGTATTATCAGTTTTTGCCACGGATCCAATTTCTAAAATCCATACGCGTTTTCCATCCTCGGCACGGTAATAATACAGTGTCAAAATTTGATTAAAATCAATTTCAGGTTACACAATAGAGAACGATCAAAAGCAATACTCGTATATATACATCAGAAAATTAATTTCCTTGGTAAATTATACTCCTACGTCTTTCTTTCACAGGTCAATGGGCAGCCTATTATGAGTGCAAAAAAATGTTCAGTTTTACAATCCCCAACCCTCAACTACCCCAAATTCACCCCCACCAAAAGAAAAGTAGAAAAATATCAAGAGCCCCTAAACGGCATAAGAACGAAGTTTGAGCTGATTTATATTTTCAGTTTTTTGTCATTGCTGCGCCGTCGCTGACCCGATTTCTAGAAACCATATGCGTTTTCCATCCTCGTCACGATAGTAATACTGTGGCAAAGTTTCATTAAAATCAATTCCATAATCTACCGTTACTCAATACAGAACTACCTAAAGCAATATTCGTATGTATACAGGGTGTCCCTGAATTTCCTTGACACGTGATATTCTCGTAACAAAAAAAAGTTCAAACTAAAACATAGTGGAATTTTTGAAAGTACTATAGGGACTTTCATAACATGGTTTTAAAACATTTTTTTTTACTTCAACCCTTAAAACTCACCCTCATCTTTTGTCTTTCAAATAGCACCAAATAGTTTTTTCTGAACAAATTAAGTCCTTATATTATTTAAAATCTTTGTAGTATCTTTGATTTTATATGCAAACTTATTTTTTTCGTAAAATCATAAGCATAACATAAATGAAATAAGTATTTGCTTGACGCAAAAAAAAACGGTTGAAAATAAAACCAATTGGGTTTTTAACGATACTGAATGACCTATAATACATGCTTTTGAAAACAAATGCCTTTTTTATGCTTTTCTATTACGAAAATATTCGCCTCAAATCCTCATTTTATTTATCTTATGTTAATGTTAAACCAAAAAATTGGTTTGGTATGAAGTCAAGGCCACTACAAGGTATTAAATAAAATAATGACCTCACTAACGTAGGAAGAACTGTGGGGTTCTATTTGTAAAAAAATAGGGGGTAAGTTTTAGGGGTTGAAGTAAAAACATGTTTCGAAAGCATGGTATGATAGGTCATTCGGTACTCTTTTTCTTACGAAAATATTATGCCTCAAACAAATCTTTATTTTATTTATGTTATGCTTGAACTTTACGAAAAAAATAAGTTTTGTATAAAATCAAAGGTACTACAAGATTTTAAATAAAATAAGGACTTATTTTGTGTAGGAAAAACTATTAGGTGCTATTTGAAAAAACTAAGTTAGTATATTAGCATGAAACGCGTCAGCTTAGGTTGGACGGTCAAATTTGAATTTGAAGTGCAAGGCGCATTCTTTAATGGTATCCCCAGTAGGCCTATTCCAATTTTTCGATCTTCGGAAATGTTTTTTGACTTTAATTTATCGTTTTTACCATACGCTATACGCGCCATATGTTTCTTTGCCTTTCTCTTTCTAGTTTCGCATCTAGATCATCATCAGACAATTTCTCCACGTTTGTTAGAAAAAACTCAGGCTCACTGAAGTCTGTCATATTTTGCAGCTCTGTTGACGGGATCAAACATGCCTGACCACAAACTTTGAAGCATGGCCGCCCGACTGCTCTACACCCGCACTGCACTGTTTTGGGCTGTAATACAATTTTTATGATAAATGCTTTATTTTGAGACTAACAGATTACGAAAAATGTATTTATACTGTAACATACTGTATATTATGGTATACGTGTATTGTGTATTAGTTGTCATGCATGATGTAAAGTCAAAGTGTTAGATTAGATCTTTGACGTGTAAACGTCATCGAATCGTCTAGGGTTTTCGGGAATGACGGATAGGCGTTCTAGAATGTCATCTGGATGTCTCGAATTTTCTAGATGGTTCGACGAAGTGTATATAAGTAGCCAAGAGTAGCTTGGTAGTAGTTAAGTTGAGTTGAGTTGTAGCTTAGATAAGGTTGAGAGATATTAAAATATCATACTCAATAAATTGAGTTGTGAAGTAAAACGGTGAAAATTACGTCCTGTTTGATTCCTGGTGTGAAGAAAAAGAGGCCGTCGTGACAATATTTATAGCTCCGCAGTATTATAACAGTCGTACAATAGTATACAGGGTGAGCTTTTAGTACACGATTGGTCGATAAAACTAACTAACTAACTACTACAGAAGATAGTGAAAAAAGTTTTAAATAAAAGATGTAGCCAAGGATATGCTCCTTGTTCAGAAAATGTTTAGATTTATACAGAGTGATTCATAACTACGTGGTGATGCAAAGAGACATTATTTTAAATGAGACACGCTATATATTATTTCATATTTAGATTTTACTAATAATTCTCGTTCCTAAAATATAAGGTGTTATAACATTTACAGGGTATCTTGAAAGCTATGGCCATTTTTATATCCAAATCGCTGTCAAATGAACTTACTGTATATTAAAAAATTCATGAATCAAACATATTCTTTTTACATTACAAGATGTAATATATCCTTCAGTTTTAACACAGATTGTAAAAAAAAGTCGACGACGTATATTCATAAACAGGGTGAGGTAGAATGCAAAATCTAGATTTTCTCTTATTTTTTGAACATAATCCCCATATTTTATTATACCAAAAAATTGCCTTTAGTATGCTCTTCCATATTTGTATAGCATTTTATATACGTACATTAATTAGTTTCTGATATATTTCGATGTTTCCGCAAAATTTAAATATACCTTCCATTTGTGTATTGAAATTAATTTATTTTGAGAAAGTGCTATCTAGGTTTATTTGTATTTAACGAGCAACTAAAACGTAAGGCCACAATAGTATTTGATGAAGTCAAAATCCTAAATTATCAAGATAATGTAAGCCAAGTATGCTAAGGAAACCATGTTATAGACCTGATGCATAATTATCAAACACATCTATCAGGTATGCTATGAAATATTAACTGACACAACCTGAATAAAACGATTATTCAATCTTTCAAATGCATCGGTTTTAGAGTGCCTCCGTTCTGATTATCGCTGTTGATAATTGACATACTCTAGAGACAGGTAGGCAATTTCTCAAAGATTCTCCTAAATACCCTCTATTTGTTCTTCCATGGAAACATTCATTTTTAAAACTCGATCACCGCACAGTACGATATTATTGAGCAGGCTATGAAAACTTTCTACAATCTGTTATCTGATAACTTAAAAAACATCCAATCAAATGTTAAGTTCAGGAGAAATTTGAGAAATTATCTTGTGGAGAAATGTTTTTATAGCCTGAAGGAGTTTGTTGAAACGACGTAAACTTTAGTGATTTTGTTATTTATATTCGTAAAGTATTTTCTACTGTTGTTTGTATGTATTTTTTACTTATTTTGTCACTTACACTATCTATGTCAATTTATTTTTGTGTTTCACATCTATTGTGTTGTTTGACGAAACTTATCTGCTTAAATAGCAGCATGTAGTGAATAAATGATTCTATTCTATTCTATTCTATTCTTCTATTCTAAAACTGCCAGTATTTCAAAGTCTACCTGATAAATCTGCCTAATAATTATGCATCACGTCTATAAAATTGTTTCCTCAGCCTATTTGAAATACATCAGGGTTTTGACTTCTTAAAATACTATTATGGCTTGATAATTTAGTTGTTCGTTGAGTACTAATAAAATTTGGTAGTACTTTCCCAAAATAAATAAATTTCAGTACATAAATAGAAAGCATACTTAAAATTTGCAGAAAGATCTGAATATCTCGGAAACTGATGAATATAGGTATATGAAATGCTATACATACAAATATGAAAGAGTATATGAAAATAATTTTTCTGGTATAATAAAATATGGGGGGGTTACATTTTAAAAAATGATTTTGCATTCTGCCTCACACTGTATATGAATAGAGGTCGTCGATTTTTTTAGAGCCTGTGTTGAAACGAGAGGATATTTTTTAACTTGTAGTGTAAAAAAAATGTTATTTGATTCATTAGTTTGCAATATGATAGCGATTTGGATATAAAAATGGTCATAACTTTTGGAAGACCCTTTATAATGTTACAATACCTCACATTCGAAGAATGGGAATCATTAGTAGAATCTAAATTTGAAATAATATATAGGGTGTCTCATTTAAAAAAAATGTATGTTTGCATCACCACGTAGTTAAGGATCACCCTGTATGAATCAAAATATTTTCGGAACAAGGAGCATATCCTTGGCTACAACTTTTATACACAACTTTATTCGCTATCTTCTGCTGTAGTGGATTTATCGACCGATCCGGTACTAAAAACTCACCCTGTATAACGGTTCCAACCGTGGTTATTAAACAAACTACACATGGATGTCCAAAAAGGGATGGTCAGAGCTGTCAAAAAATGACGAAATGTTCAATGGAGATCCATTTTTAGCACTTGGACGTAACCACATATCAACTAATTTGGATGTCCATTGGTGCTATATGGGTTTGCTACTTTCCAGATGGGAACACTTGAGTCCAGCATTCGTATCAGACATTTGCTCTTCTGCTTGCTTTGGAACTTATAGAGTTCACTCATTGACAAAATTCCTTGCCCTACGGATTTCCTCAGGAGGGTGAGGGGCATGTTGACACCACAGATCATCGTTGACACTGATGCTATTAGCTCTAAAATATGTCGGAAGTCCAAACTGATTGAGTTTCGTGTTGATATTGGTTAGCATTAAAAATAACATGGTGATTGTAGACACCCGCAGTTAAATGTCATAGTGACAGTTCCTGGGTATTACATGCTATAAAAAGGTGCCAAATGCACTCTTCCAAAAGATATGTTTCTGGGTCAGATAAACATGGCAAACGACCAGATAAGCGTGAGCGCATCAGAATTGAAGATACGAAAAGAAAAATTGGCCTTGCAGATACAGGCCCGAAAAAAGAAAATAGACGTACTCGTAAGTGTAACAATTAGAGCTTAAAGTTATTGTTACTTCAGTTATGGTTCTTGAACAGCATTCATGTTAGTATTCATATTCAAATACAAGCTCAGTGATATCGTCAAGGACACATTTTCAATGAAGCTGTTCAACTTGTTTCTTAATTATCATAATAATCGATCGTTGGACCGTTGACTTTTTTGTATCCCACACTACGGGTGAAGGCAGTACTGTAATCGTGAACGTTTCCAACTTCCAAGATTATATTTGGAGAAACGACACATGTCTAGAGAACTGTGGCAAGAATTAAGGAACCTAAGTGTTTCTACGTCAAAAAATAATGCATCAAAGTTGCCAGATGATCTATGTGATCCTACCCTTGTAAATAATTATTTCTGCTCTGTTTTTGATAAATCTGATGTAAATTGTCAGACTATAAGTTACTATAATAATAATAAATTTTGTAATAATCGATTTAGTTTTGTACCTGTAGACCCCAATAAAATACAATCAGTAGTAGCATCGCTTAAATCTAATCCAGCAGGAGTTGATGCAATAACTTTATTCATGTTAAAATTGTGTTTACCTGTTGTCATCCCTTACCTAACTCATATTATTAATGTTTGCCTTGAGCTAGGATACTTCCCTAAATCATGGAAGCTTGCCGTTATCAAACCTGTGCCAAAGACAAAGAATCCCAAAGAATTTTCTGACTTGAGGCCAATCAGTCTTTTATGCGTCATGTCAAAAATATTAGAGAAAGTGGCTTACTTGCAAATTACCGATTTTGTTGAAGCAAACAAGATTTTACCTGAGAGCCAGTCGGGCTTTAGGAAGTCCCATAGCACCACCACAACGTTATTAAACCTTACAGACGATATATGTAGAGCAATAGATAAAAAGATGTGCGTGGCGTTGGTTTCGCTAGACTATTCCAAGGCCTTTGATAAAATCAACCACAAGCTATTGCTGTCGAAGTTGAAGTACTATGTTTTGATGTCACCTCCCTTGATTTTTTCAAATCGTACCTGTTTGAGAGGACACAGTGTGTGACAATTGAGAATAAGTTCTCTGAAAAAACCGAAATAACTTCCGGTGTCCCTCAGGGCTCTATACTCGGGCCGTTGTTATTTTTAATCTATGTTGCAGATATCAAAAATTCGGTAAAATATTCACTTTTATATTCATATGCAGATGATACACAATTGTTATACTTTTTTGATTATAAACATATGCAAATTGCCAATTCTGAAATCAATGAGGATGTCTCTGCTTTATATTCGTATTCATGTGACAACAATTTGGTTTTAAATAAAGATAAATCTCAAGCAATGATATTTTGCCATGATAGCAAAAGAGAAGCTGTTAAATTAAGTCTTTCGATAAGGATAAACAGTGAGGTTATAAATTATTCCGATCATATCAAATGCCTTGGACTTTTGGTCGATGAGAAATTGAGATTCCAAAGTCACATTTCTAGTCTATTGCAAAAGAGTTATATCAGGCTGAGGTTACTATATGCAAATAAATCTTTGTTGAATTTTAAATTAAGAAAAAAACTATGTGAATCGTTAGTCTTATCAGTGTTTAGTTATTGTAACATAGTGTATTATCCTTGTCTAGACTACGACACTCGTAAAAGACTCACTGTAGTTCAAAATAACTGTGGACGCTTTGTATTTAGTTTGAGGAAGTTCAGTCATGTGTCTAATAGCTACGCTGTCATCCAGTGGCTCAGGATGCCAGAACAAGTTGAATACAATTACTTGGCTTTTATATATAAATTATTACAGACGGGCATACCTAGTAACTTAAGAGAAAAATTAATTTTTAGGTATGATGTTCATAATAGGTCTATACGAAATACAGCTGTTCTTACCATGCCTCATCATACTACCTCTCTGTTTCAAAGAAGTTTTAGCTATAACGCTGTATATCTTTACAATTCTCTTGAGCCTAATGTATTAAATTTGTCATTTACTAGATTTAAAAAACATATAAAAAGTATACTCCTTCAGAGTCAATTTCCCTCCTAGCCCAATTAGTATGTATATATATTTTTTCTTGTTTTTTTTATCGCTCTAAATAAGTGTATCAAATGTTTTCGTTTTTGTTGTTTCTTTTTGAATGTACAGTGTATCTTAAACACCCGAACACTTATAGGTGCAGTACGCGGTTAGGTGTAAGAATAGCTTTTTAGCTAAATCTCGCCGTTCTGCATACCTCATGTATGTACACCTTATACAGAAATAAAGACGATTATTATTATATATTTTTGGACATTTTACATGTGTTACTCATTTTCGCCGATCTGTATATATATATTTCTGCCTAACAGCGTCATCTCAATAACAGTTTCACCGGTTTTGATGAAATTTGGGGTATGTTACGATGTAGGTAGTGCTGTTATACTTTTTAATATTAGCATAGTGACGTCGGATGTTTTATAAAAAATAAATATAGTTCAAAGTAGTTTGGTTTAAAGAATACATTTTTTAGCACTATAAGGTGAAAAATGGTTCATAATATGATCTGAAAATAATAACGAATAAAAATACCAGTATTATAGAGGATTTCTATGATGACGTGGCGTAGCATGACAGTCAGCTGATGTTGGACAAGCAAAAGAGTCTGTGCTATTTGAATAGTATTTACTACGTTTCCACGGGAAACGTTTTGTGTTTTCAAATATATCGTGGAAACGTCAATTGGATTCGTTTTCAAAATGTGTCCCGTTTTTTGGGATCGCACTGAGATCCAAATGTTGTGGAGATGCCAGCTCTGTCTTTTTCAAAACATCTTAAAATGAACTATGCACAGTACGTCGCTGTGTAATGTTGCTATCGTTAGTTTTAATGAGGTTTATTCGATTTCGAAAGTGAATATTTATGATAAACAAAAAAATAGGCTTTAAAAATAGTAAATGGCGAGTGTCAGTTGAAAACGTTTTGAATGCGTTTCGGAAATCGCTTCGAAACCTATCGTGGAAACACCGACAATCCAAAATCACAAAATGTTTTAAAAACAGTTTTGAAAGCCCGTGGAAACGTAGTAATTGTTTTGGTAACTTTCGTCACGTTTTTATAGTGTTTTCTCATCTTTTCGTGGAAAATGATAGCATATTATCATACAGTCGCAAATCACGGTATGTAACAACACTGATAGAACTTGATTGTTGAAGTAAATGCATAGACTTACTCAAAGTTTTATTACTGAAATAGTTCATTGCAGTGGCCAACCTTTGGTGAATTTAAGGTGCGCTCAGTTTGATTAACATGCACGACACAGAGGGTGATTAATTTCTATCTTGTCAAACAAGGTCATTATTTCTTGAACAAAAAACAATTGAATTTCCTATATTTTTATTATACAGGGTGATCCAATAGGCGCGCGGTGCTCTCTAGCGGCCTTATCGTTTAAATTAGATGACAATGTTTTGAGTCAAAAGCCTTTCTTTCCAAATGGTTTACTGCATAAAACAATTTCAAAAATGGCGGACATCCGGATATAGCGGCAAAAGGCATCAACTTACTTATTTTAAATAGCATCGATTTTTAGGTCCAGTTTGTTAACCACAGTTTATATCTATCTTTGATGGTTTTTAAGATATTTATTGCTAACTTACATAAAATGATTTGTCAGATTTCTTGAGACATAGTGCGTATCGTTATAAGGGTTATAATAAATGGTTGACAGGATATATATTCTTGAAGAAGGTTTGAAAACAAATAATTTACTCGCATCGAGATTGTACAAAGAGACATTTCCTGATAGAAGGCATCCAGATCCAAGAACTTTTGAAAAAGTGGGGGATAGAATGACAGGACGTGAACAATAAAGTAAGAAAGACATAAGAGAACGAAACATGCAGTTCATGAAGATAATGAGTTTGAACGCATAGCAGTACAGCAGAAATTAGTCGCGATTTGGGCATTGGTCAAACATCGATGAAAAGGATATTAACGAAGAACGAATATCATCCTTATCACGTGCAGCTAAGTCAAACACTTGAAGGCAAGACTTGAAAGACAGAATGAATTTCTGTAATCGGGGTTGTGCTAGAGTTCAAGAAAATGCATCCTTTTTTAACTGTGTGTTGTTGTTGACCAACTGATGAAATTTTATAATTAAATTTATACTTCTGTTGAGGTCTGCCTCCTTTCAAGTAGGCGAATATCTGTCACCTGCTTCTTCTGTTCGTTTTGTAATATACAATTTTATTATTCTTACGATTAGCCAAATGGCTAACCAAAAGTATGGCCGAGGATCTCAGTCGAGAAGATGTACTGAAAGCCACTTGGTTAGAATGCCGAATCTACATGGTTTTTGTAATTTGTGTTTGTATATGTGAGTATAATATATTTTAGTTTACTACAATTAATCGGTTATTTCTTTTGTTTTCAATGTATGATACCCCATTTTATGAACATTGTTTTGGGCGACAGACGCATTTTCAATTCAACCCTAAACTACTAACGTGCCGGTTAAAAATTGACATAGGCACATTACGAGCTGTTCCCGTCTGATTTTGGCTTTACGCCTCTATCTACCTTCAGTTGACTTAGTTTTTTTTTATAGAAGGCTTAGGAAATCGGCTTGAACGCAAGGACAGAAACACTTGCACACCCGGAAGTGTGAGAAAGAGTCTGCCCACCCGACGTCGAACCAGCTTGAGTCCCCTGATGGCATGTCCAACGGACGCAACCGCGTCCATCTGAAACGTCACCATGGCCCGACCGGCTAAGACCCGTTCCTTCTCTCCTTACCTCCTCTATCTCCTCGGCCTCTCGTTACCTCGGAACTGTCGAAGGTTTGACACATCTTCAAGGCAACATGCTGTCTTCACCTCCTGTCCAATGTCTTCTTACCACTTTCGTCGCGGGGACTAGACCTTCAGTAGCCTATCTTTTCAGGTTCTTCGTTTTATTAGCTGGACGCCACTTACCTCAACCTGTCTTCGTCTCTTTTTCTGCTCATGACTGGGCTCACGAAGGATTTTACTCTGGTCCATTTTTCTTTGTTGTTGACCATTTTCCGATCAGGTTTTGCGCGTTTAGGTTGCTTTTAAAATGATCCTGCAATTCACCTCTCGCATATCAATATGGTATGCCCTGGGGTATATTCAGCCCCACAATAGCCACATAAGCCAGTCAACGTGATATTGATTCTTTTAGTATAGGTTCCGAAGTAGCCGTGACAAGTCAAGCACTGCGTTAGGAAGTAGTTCAGAGTCCGGTGTTCGCATTTGACTTCTGATGTCCGGTATAATAAGTGTTCTTGTCCACGTTGCCGAGTGGATAAGGTTTTTCTAGGTGTCTTGCCACATCCTTAGCGTCACCTCTCTCTCCCTCTCTCTTACTTTTTGGGTAAGTACCTCGCTGGTTCTATAGAGTCCGCTTCTCTCCTCCGCCAGTAGTTTTATAGGAGGAGTACCGGTTACAACTTGTATAGCTGCTGTGGATACCGTACGATATTCACTTGCTACTCTCAGGAGGGCCTTACGCTGTATTCCGCTCAGCATGTCGACAAACCGTTGAGTGCTCATCACTCTTAACCATATGGGAACGACAGTGTATTATTAGAACTATATAGTGTATTATTTCACAAAGCATACTGCTCTTTTGATGCTGCTAGAGCCGACTATATTTGGCAGGATTCGAGTTAGGTCTCCCATCCCCCTTTCCTCTTTCGCGACGACGTGCTTAATGTGGGAACCGAATGTTCTATCATCTAAAATAGGTATCTGAGCTGCATGATTGGAGTAATATTGACTCCAAGTAGTAAGTATAAGCAATAATATTTAGCGCTTTTTATAGTGAAGTTATTTTCCGATAAACTACCGACGGCGTCTCAGAGACGGCACGTTAGTGTTAATGTAACACTTCAAAAAATATATAAACAATATATAAACATGGATACTTCAAAGACGCCTCGTTTTGGGAATAGTTATTATGAAGCGCAGCTTTTAAAAGGGTACGAAGAAGTTGACAGCGATGATGAAAAGGATAGAGATTCAAATTTTACAACTTATAGTGCAAAATACGTGAAAATATTAACAGGTTTCTAGGTATCTCTTCAAATAAAATCCAAATGACTAGAAAAACACAAGAATTCCTTCATACGCCCCCCCTCCCCCCCCCCCCAACAAAGAAAACAAGAACTGGATTATTGTGATATATGTATGTGCCAAAAGCCTGTGGGTTTAGAATGAACCAAAAAAAAAAGTTAAAATTGTGCATAAAAAATGCAGTGAATTTAGTACATGCGAATTTGATTGTATTAAAGCAATGCTTAGGTTCTGTTTTTAGTGTTTGTTTCTATTTTCCCTAAAGGTATTTGCAAGTGCAACTTTTCGTGTTAATATATGAATTAAAATTGATTTGTATGACTTGTTTAACTCAAAACATATTTTTACCTTGTCTTAACTTTAAAATTGATTTTGTTATATGTACCTGTATGATAAAAACATTTTTAAAATGAAGTTTTTTCTTAGAAAAATGCGAAAATACCAATGTTGTCTCTCAGATGGCACGTTAGTAATGTAATAGTTAAGGCAACGACGCGTCACACTAAAATTAGTGTCGAGAAAGAAACCGGATGACGCTTCATATTTGAGTTCTAAAGGCAGTTTGGAAACTTTTTTGTCATTGCACCATAACCCCAAAATGGGACGAATCAGAGATAGAGTGGGGTGTTAAAACGTGGAAAAAATGTGGTAGCATTTTAGTACACCTGCCAGCTAATGATCCAAAAAATCGTCATCCGAAATCTACGCCTTTCATATCCTTTCAGGCAGGCGTTCAATGATGTCACCCCCTCTAGGGGTTGAAAAATGGAGCTAGACATATAAAAACGGATGACATTGAAACATGTCATAGTTGGACCTCCCTATAGAAGAAGTAATCCATTTTAAACAATATGAACAATTTTTTAACCATTTTCTAACCAACAGGACGTGAACACAAATGTTTCATCAACTGCTCAGCAGAAACGGATGACAGTATTTTTTGTGTTATCTACAATAAAAACAAATAATTTTCCATGAAGTTCCGACCGGCTTCGTTGCGATTTAATCGGTACGCGCAAACCGCCCGTAGATTCCTATTTTTGGAACATTAGTTGGTAGGTAATTTTTTTCACTTTTTAACATCCTCTCCTTTTTTTCCGGTCCCTTCCATTTTGGAGTCATGGTGCAATGACAAAAAAGTTTCCTACCTCTAGGACTCAAATACCGGTTTCCTTCTGGATACTAAAATCACGCGTCATTGCTCTAAGTGTAACAGAAATGTCACGTTAGTGGTTAAGGGTCAATGTGATATTTTGTTGATTATGTATTTTATGTACTGTATCCATGCATAGTATATTAGTTTTTATTAGCTTATGATATTTTTCAAAGC
Source organism: Callosobruchus maculatus (assembly GCA_951848785.1). Classification (NCBI taxonomy): domain Eukaryota; kingdom Metazoa; phylum Arthropoda; class Insecta; order Coleoptera; family Chrysomelidae; genus Callosobruchus; species Callosobruchus maculatus. The sequence continues at coordinate 20,096 of CATOUR010000774.1, read as the reverse complement.
TAATGCCGGAAATGAAGATACATTCTCTTGAACGAACAAGTAGTGAAAATCTGTAAACTGTAAAAATAGTGCTCATCTTGTAAACTAAAACTAGTTCTAGTTGCAACTATAGCTATAGGCTTTTCATCATCCGTTCTCATTGGTTTAACCGTTGTTTTAAATTTGGTTACTATTTTAGTCGTAATGGGGTCTCAAAGCTCCTACAACTTCTATCTAACACAAAGTTTGTCTAACCAGTTTGTGGAGAAGGATTTCAAAACGATATATGGGAAATCGATTACTTTTACACAAATTAGCTGTGCAGCAGATGTATGGAAGGTAAGTAGATATATAACTTCACTTCATAGACTACCAGTGTTACGGTTTACTCATTTAGTGAAATTAATTTAACAGCGATTAGGCCCGATGCCCATTCTAAACGGGTGAAAAATTGCATTTTCTTGTTTGACAAAGAGTTTATCAATTGCTAGTCTCAACCATTCAGATTGCACAGAAGCGGAAAATTTGATCACTGGTTTTTTCGTCTATCAAATGATAACGATGACAAGAAATTCGAATTACTGCTTTATTTGGATAAAACAATAATTTACTATCAATAGTAATTATACATACATGCAATATATCTTTGTTTTATAGTAGAAAGGGGTAAAAATAGCATTTTGTTACATTTCAAAAGCTAAACACACAATTTAGCTGTTAGCCAAGCTATTTCCCAAGCGTGCATGTGCATTAGTGGTTGCCTATTCAGAACGGCAAAGCTCGCTAGCTGCGTATAACCTTATTTTATGTACCTAAACAAAAAAACCTGTCGTATAACTTGTATAGTCAAAGGTGAATCAGGTGCCTGATATACTTTTAAGAGAGAAAGGGAGCAACTAGCAGGAGGGATTTTTATTTCTATGCATGCCTTAAATGTGTACGCTGCACCTTTACATCCTCTGTGAATATTGCTATAAGAAGGTCTATAACAAACATGCATTCAGTGAATGAACGATTCTTCATACAAGTATGTATTTGTGACGGAGGTGGGAGTTGTAATTATTAAATAAGGTAGTTGCTGTGATTGATACTACTTTTATGATTCTGTCACAAATTACCGCAGTTTACAATTAGTAATTATACAATAATTATAATGTTTATAATTATCCTGCTAAGATTTTGGCCCATGAATCACCATGAATTTCTAAAATATTTTTGACAAAAGTGTCATCCAGCTTTAATGTTTTGTTTCCAATATTGATAAAATACTATTGGATGATACTTATTCATAGGCCTCAATACCCAATAGAAAGCTTTTGCTAAATAATATCTATTAGAAACGCTTTGTCAAAGCCTGTGTTAAAATATGCATGTTGATAAAATCGGGCCTTAAGCCTGATTCAGATGCACACGACATCCGACGATACGACGGTACGAAACTGTTCCTATTGGTTGAAATATTCAAAATGATGTCAAATCAAAATATTTCAACCAATAGGAACCGTACTGTCGCCGTCATCGTCGGATGTCGTGTGCATCTGAATTAAGCTTAAGTGTACTAAATTTAATTTGTGAGATGTGTAGTCAACATACGTTTACTAAGTTTATCGGCATACAAAAGAAAGTGACCCAATATCTCGCATAATATTTTCGTACATGTTGAGTGCTTTTTTTATTTGCACAAAAGGCAAAGCTCAACTCAAATTATGCCGCTCCTGAAGTCAACTGTGTTGATCTGAATCGTATCAAGATTTGATTAAACCGCTCTGGTTAAGTATGAGACAAAGTTAATTGGTATAAATATGATTTCAGTATATAGAGAATCACTTCGTCCCGAGCATATTCTGGGAATATACGTATGACAAAGAAAACATGAAAGATGAGAATGCAATGAACGTAATATACGACAACAGGGTACTGGGTGTACCGCGACTTAGACAGGTAACGGTTAACTTACACCGCTATAGTTATACCACAGCATAGTAAATAACTAGCATAATATCTCTGAGGATTTCCCATATAAAAATGGTTCCCACAGAATTTGACCTTGGGATGATTTTACGGATGTGAGGTTTGGGTAGAGTTGGGAAAATGAAAATATCGATACCGGTACCAACTCTATATTTTTTAGCCAAATTAGCCATTTTGTGCAACTGATTACATCCTCAATAATTATACAGGGTGTCCCAGAAATAACACGCCAGAGTGCCATGGAAGGTAGATTGGCTTTAGATCAATCAGATAACATCGACATGACCTTAGTAAATTTTTTTAGTTTTCGAGATATTGTCACTTTTAAGGTTTTTCAAAAAATCCCTACTTTTGCTCCTTTTGTTGCCTGTTATGGCTATAAGGATTTGCGGACTTATAATCTTTTTTTTCTTGGGCTACTACTAATAGTTGTTTGAGACGACAGAGTATTTATTTGATTGAAAATTATCACGGTACGTTAAACCGAATTCTTAGATTTTGTGTCAATGCGAAAACCTTAACTAAGGTTTAACTGATTACTGTGAAAACGAATGAACCAGACTGAATCAGCAAATGCTCTTAAAAACCAACCTACTTAATGCTCTTCCAAAAAAAGTATTAACATTTATAGGTTCTTTTTACTAAAAATTGAATAGCCCCAAGTTTTGTCATAGAAGTCGTAATACTTCTATGTCTAAAACTCCCAGATACATTGGCCTATTTAATTTGTTGTAAGCATCAAAGTAATGAATAGAGGTAGGAATAGTAGGCAAGAAAAAAAGATAATAAGTCCGCAAATCTTTTAGCCAAACCAGGCAACAAAAAGAGCAAAAGTAGGAATTTTTTGAAAAATCTTAAAAGTGGCAATATCTCGAAAACTAGAAAACTTTTACTAAGGTCATGTCGATGTTATCTGATTGATCTAAAGCCAATCTACCTTCCATGTCACTCTGGCGTGTTATTTTTGGGACACCCTGTATAATTATTTTCGATACCGATACAGAAGTATCGATACCAGCTTGGAATGCCTCAAAAAGTATCGATGACAAAAACTCGATATTCGTGCAGAAGTATCGAAGTATCGTTAGCATCCCGACAAAAAATCATCCAAAAGGGGGATGGGCGTGTAATTACAGCCAACTTGAGTTATTGTGCTGGTTGTTTACTATGCTGTGGTTATACCATAACATACCAAACAATTAGCAGAATATCTCTAAGGATTTCTTATATGAAAATGGTTCCTACAGAAGTTGACCTTAATAGCGCAATTATGGATTAGAAGTCTGGGTAGGTATGTGAAGATAACAAAACGTATCCATATCAATTCGATATTTTTGGGCCAAGTATCGATACTCCCCGATAATTGAAGACAAAGGATCGATTCTCTTAAGTATCGGTATCGACAACATGAATTATTTATCGCACATTTGCGTATTTTAAACAAATTAAACTGAGTCACGTGCTTTTCCAAGTTGGATGTATTTCCACTAGTTTTTATACTCCTAACATGTTTTTAAAGATAGAACTACTTTTTATTAGTGGCATAGTAGAAGAGGTTCCTTCAGATTTTGGAATAAACTAATGCAAGAGGTTTTAACTCAAAGAGCCGACGTTTCGGCGTTCATTTTACGCCTTCTTCAGGGCCAAAATTCATACAAAGGTGAAAAATATATAATTAAAAAATATAAAGTGCCAAAACGCTGAGTATAAGCGTTGACAATTCAGTCTAACAAACAAATTTAAAAAATGTTTACACATAAAGTTCACTATTAAAATTTAAAAGATTTTAACAATTTTTTAAAAAGTAACTCGACAAAACAATAAAAAATCATAAATCGGTAGATTACATAAAAATATATAAAAAAAAGTTGAAAATATGATGAAGTTTTGCATTCAAATGTTAAAATACACTAAAATGTAAGGCATACATCGACCTATCGAGCACAACCCTATATAGCAACAAGGAATAACTTATCTCTTTGGGTCAAAAAACAACAAAAACCATTCCAGTAGATGGATAAAAAGAATCGCAAATGCCGTTTGTCAATACACCTATTTATTGGTATATGCTGCTGTACACTGAAACCAGTATACTTTGTTTTTCAACTTTCAACTGTATTGTTAGTGGCATATTTAGACGCAAGTATCATTTGGAGTACCGAAACCCAGAAAAACGGCTAGTTTTATTAGGCAATGAACCACAGTTTGAACTACCCAAAGAAATAAAACAAAGAACGAATGACCTCAAGAGCTCAAGATTCCCTTCTTTATAAATAAAAAATGAGAATAAGACCTGATGCTTAGTCAGTAACACTTCTAAGTCAATTGTGTCCAAAAATGCTACTGACAAAACCTTTTAGTGAGCTCCCAACTTTAGTTCACTAATTACTAAAAAACATAGGCTTGTATAAAATTTAGCTCAAAAGCGTGTGTGCAATTATAGTAATTATTTCTGCAATGTTTTAGCTACACACACAGCTTCCAGTATATTGTTCATCCATTTAAAGATCAATCAACACCGCGTATACAAAATCTGCCAATGCCAATGCATTTTATCTCAGCAAATACGAGCGCCGACCTTGCTGCAATGGTATGCACTGACGTATATGCCCCTTTTGACACATTCTAATCCAAAATGGCGGGATGCGTGTGTGGTTGCCGCCCATTTGAGATATGCGGATTGTTTGGTATGCTGTGTATAACTGTCAGAAGTCAGCAGCAAGAAATGCTTGAACAGTTAGATACTTCTAGATATGTCCAGACCGCTATTGTAGCAGTTGCGGGTAAACAAAGCTTAATTTCAGGTGTTCTAGATTACTCCGATATATTTAACAAAGCGAAATAAATCAAATTCTATCAGCAATGCTAACCTTTTTTAATAAATAAGAGAAATGAATCCATTGATAAACAATTTGAGATAAAATTGTAAAAATTTTGACAGCGGTGGTAAAATACTGTCAATATTACGTACTAATTGTAGAAATAATGAAAAAATAATAAAAAATTTGGACACAGTCGTGCAGATCTAGAACTCACAAAATTCAGATCAAAGCTTCGCCATATTTTACTATCGTCTTCGCCATTTTACTATCGTCATCCAATTTGATGGTCTTTCTCCCTATCAAGTGAAAAAGTGGATTTTCAACAGCTCCAATGTTATCCTATTCCCCCACCACCAGTCAAAGCTTTTGAAACATGAAAACACTTCAACCTGGTGCATTGACTTGCTCAAATAAATAATTGAATAGGTTGAGCACGATTTCTTTGTCAGTGCCTTGCTAAGTTCTCAACATGTTCCCTGTCTTCCAGCACGACCGAGCCAGCTTCAGCCTCCATAGTAAAAATAATTGTGATACAACTCGACCAGAAAGATCAAACTTGCAGCAGCAAAATAACTACACAAATTATTTTTCGATTAAAAATTGTGTCGGCACACAGCAGCTTTATCAAACAATGATAATAACCTTAAACTACCTTGGGTATTTATACAAAGATAAAAGCGTAAATTGAACACCAAATGCTAATTCCTCGTTCTGCGGAAACTATCGGCAAGATTTAAAAGGGGTGAATTATTTAAATTGATGGTAAAGTTGAGGGTTACTAGGAAATTTGATTTACAAAACACTACAGATCAATAAGCTTAAATTATCACCACTGTTAATATTTTTCCAATTTTTTCTTTATTTTCACTTACTACTCACCAGAATTTTTTATCAATGGGTAAACCACTCTTCTGTTAGCATTACTGGTTCATAATTTGATTTTGCTTTGTTAAAAATGCGACGAAATATATATAGAATACCTGAAATTAAACTTTGTACACCCCGCCACTGCTATCGGTTCTAGCAGTGTCCAACTGCACATCCTGTTCTTAAGAATGACTTATAACAGTTATAAGAATTCACAGTATAGGTTCAAAATTGAAAAAACATATGCGCATAACTATTTTGATTAAATAACACAAATCACTTCGAAACCACCTAGATCAGCAGCTCAAAATGATGTCACTTTATTGTCTGCATCTATTGTAAAACAACAATTGTGACAGAACCTAACCTTTTCTTTTCTGAACGATTTTCTTGTTTATTTGGCGACCATTACCACATGGAGGCTCAGGGATATGGTAAAATTTAATACTTCCAAGACCCAGTACTGCATTCTTTCAAACAAGAAGCGCCCAAGCCAGCACTCACTTCTTATGAACAATCCAGGCCCTGCCAAGGAGTTACGCATTCAAGCTCTTAGGAGTCAACATTACAAAAAATCTCATCTGGTACGAATACTTGCGTCAATTGCTACAGCTGCTGGTAAAAAGCTTGGGTACCTATTCAGAGCCAGAAAGGTCTTCTCACTATCTAATTTACTCACACTGTACAAAGCCCAGATAAGACCTGGCCTGGAGTAATGCTATCATGTCTGCGGAGCTGCTGCCCCTACTACCTACTACTGTCTATACTAGATGCCGTCTAGAGAAATGCAATTCGAGTAATTGGTGATCCGGCCTTAACGCGCCACCTCCAGTCACCGATATATTCAAACAGAGTTTGCTCCTCTGAGCCATCCTCTATAGTTCCGCAGATCGCTGGGCGCCGATCGTATCAGACGCACCCGCGCGACTGCTGCATCTCATCCTAAAACGGTCGTTCTTCGTACATCAAGAACCGAACGGTATAACCGTACATTCCATTTCCAGGTTGTCCAAGGCTTGAAATGGACTGCCAGGAGATGTATTTATTGGGCATGTGGGTGTTGGCCCTTTCAAGTCCCGCAATAACAAACTTCTCCTAACATCAACTTTTCACAGCTGCTGCGGGTACTCTGCTATTTAGGATCTGCCTAGGCCTGCGATGCCTTACTTATATGAAAAAATTCTGCTGTTCAGTTTCTCTTATTACCTGACAACTGATATTACGACAAAAAGCAAATTTAAATGATTGGTCGTTTTAGTCTTCTTGCAGCTTTCCATCCTGTTATGAATAAACAAATATGCTCACGAGCACTTTATTCGATGGAAAGTTTTAATAATTCCATTAATTACGCAGGATCTTCCATTTTCAACCTGCATATTAAAAAATGTTATATAAAATCAATTGACCTGACGAAATGTGGGTCTGTAAATACCAAAAATACATTTGCAAAAATATGGCATAATCATGTGTGATATCATTGATAGTGAACGAGTGAAAAAAAACATGGGAGTTATATCAAGTGAGGAGCAATGCTAGAGTATTCACCGTTTCTAAATGGTTTACCCTACAGCAAGCAAACAATGCTTATTTTTTAATCAGATATGTAAAAAACATTCACACGGTAAATACACGAATTCGTTTCGCTCCGCAAGTAATTAATATTATAGTGGTATAAAGTCCTCCAAAATAACTGCAGTTTTGTGGCACTAACTTATAAAGACTAAACGTATGCAGCAAATGTTGAAATTGTGTTTTAGTGATATGTGATTTATGTAAATGGAATTATTGAGCAATTTTGATCATCAATTCCACACACAAATCAGCAAACAGAGTAAAAGCACACCAACTTTTTATACCTGGTGAGAACTAGTGGTATTTTCATATATTACCAGTGGCGTACGTAAATACGTACGGAACCTGAATTATGGAAGTAAAGTGCAGCAAGTGCTCGATATCTTGTGCACCAGATAGTAAAGGCATTTTTAACTGTGACATATGTAAAAAGTCGATATGCAAACGATGCTCTGGTCTATGTCCCACAGAAATAAGGGTCATGGAAGTTACTGGGCAACGAAACCTGATATATGCTTGTCCAGACTGTGAATCAAAAGCAGATAAAAACAACCTGCCACGAAGAAGAGTAGAAGATTCAATGACGGTCGAAATAAAAGACTGCCTGAAGGAACGTTGGATGAAATTGAAAATTTGAAAAGCAAAATGCAGCATTCTTACAAAAAATGCAAAAAGCTTTTGAAAAGAATGTCAATGAGCTGGAGATCCTCATTGAAAGAAAACTGGGAAACAAAAGCCCAACCACAGGATTGTGGAACCGGTAATAATTGTGAAAACATCAACGGATCGACTCAAGTTACCCAGGGCACTGGGACCAAAAATCCTATTGTAGATAAACCTGTATTAAAAAAACTACCTAATGCGAACAATCCTCAAAGCAGTAGAAATGTTGCAAGACTGGAGGAACAGCAAAGAAGTACAATGGAGAGCATTATATACATAAACTCCGACCCATTCGAGGAAACAGCAAGACCAGTTACCTAGCAACAGCGCTGAGCCTTGGAAAGAGAGCGGACGAAAAGCAGACCAAAAACAAGCAGGAAGAAGACGAAAATGAAGAGGGCTTTCAAGCTGTTAAACGCCGAAGGAGTAGACCTCCTCCTAAAATAGGAAATAATCCAGAGGGGCAAAACTTTGGATTTATTGGCTGTGCCCATAAAAAAGAGAAGAAATTTGGATTTTCATAAAGCATGTAAGTGATTCAACTACCAGTGAGAACGTAAGAGATTTTATTGCATCAAAAACAAAACTCGGAGGGAACCAAAATACAAATTAAGGAAGTAGATACTTATCACAATGTTTCAAATAATAAGTGTTTCCTAATTGGACTAGACCCATCATTAAAAGACAAAGTATACGATTATAGTTCTTGGCCTCAGGGTGTCACATTTGAGAGGTTTAATTTCATGAAGGGACAGCGATTTTTGGGACAAGAATATTCAGCACAGTGAACATAGACCAAAGGATTTTCACAATTAGGAAAATTGCCCACGAAGCTATATGGTTAATTCAACTCGACAGTTGTATTAATATTGATATTATCTACTTAAACATTGAAAGCTTACTGCCAAAGAAATAGAAGCTTATTCAAACAGAAGTGATTTGTTATAATCCTGCTGTTCTCATAACTAGTGAAGCAAGAACAACTGCAGAAATAGAGGACTGTAAATTAATGATACAGGATTATCAGCTGATTCGTTGTGACAGCAGCAGCAGATACACAGGTGGAATCGTGATATATATAAGAAACGGAATTGAATATAAAGTAAAGAAGAAAATCATAAGTGATCCCAATTATTGGTTCTCGTTCATCGAAGTGAAGGTTAGTGGTCAAAAGTGGTCAATAGGAGGTGTATATCACTCACAAAGTGCTAGTGATGCTGATTTCTTAGAGAAACTGGAAGACGTTTTAGATGACTACTTTTCTGTGAGTAAGTGTATTTTGATAGGGGACGTTAACATAGACTACAGTAACGAAAACAAGTTAAAAGTTTATTCAATGTATATGGTGCTGACCAGGTAGTGTCTGACTACACAAGAGTAACTAATATTAGCAAATCTTTAATAGATTATGTTATTACTAATATTGAAGGCATCAAGGTGAATGTACACGATACACCAAAGTTGTCTGATCATTCAATTATATCTGTCTGTTTATTCAAGAATACTGCTGATAAAAGTAATAAAATAATTGAGCTTAGGAACATAAAAGAGGAAAATTTTTGCAAAATCATCATAGACTTACTATTTTGTAAATGGTTAGTGAACAGTATAAACGTCCAATGACATCTACGAGAATCTGTTGGTGAATCTAACAGAAGTAGTAAATACAAATGCACCCAAGCACACTTTATCAATAAAAAGTAACCAAGTTCCCTATTATGATATTCAGCTTAAAGAGAAAGCTAAAGAACGTGATCTCGCATACAAACAATTTAGTAAAAGTAGTGACTATAGCGATAGACAGAATAAATGGCATATATATAAAAAAGTCCGAAATGAATATGTCAACTTACTAAAAGTGAAAAAAACAATCCTACTTCGAAGAAAAAATAGATAGTACATAAAAATAATCCAAGCCAGATGTGGAAAACATTGAAATCGTTAGTAAAACCAGAAAAAAAACAGCTGTTTAAATCGCATAAGTTTTCACCTGAATGATGGAAAAAAAATTATTTGTAGATCTGAAATTGAAATAGCAAATAAATTTAATACATATTTTGTTAGCAGTATTCTTGACATAGTAAAAAGCATTCATTCTGATAGTGTAGGGTTAGATACTAATTTCCCATATGGGAAAACAGAATTTCGGAACTTCAGATCCATATCATTCGATGAGCTGAAAGATATAATATTCTCCCTTGAAAATAAAACATACGGGGAAGACATTTTGACTCCAAAAATCCTGAAATATACTTTGTAACTCCATTGGCCATGTAATCTTGAATTTTATTAACACCTCGTTAAGTTATGGAATATTCCCAGATCAATTAAAAATTAGTACAGTGACACCTATTCCAAAAGCATCTAACACTATTGGAGCGTCCGATTTTAGACCGATTAACACATTGCCACCCTCTTGAAAAAATTTTGGAAATCTGTGTATATAAACAGGTTACAGAATATTTTGAAAATAATTAAGATACTCATGTCAAAGCAATCTGGATTCCGCAAAGGGGCATTCGTGTGAAACAGCCCTACAATTTATAATAAACTAGCTGACCCGACAGACGCTGTCCTGTCTTAGCTATGAATACTGAAATTGAACTTAAATCTGCAATAAATAATAATTACCTATCTGAAGAGCATAGCGATCATTGAAATACTTTTTGATATCCAACATGTTTTGTTTCGTTTTCGGGCCCATAAATAAATAATGATGATTTTGTTAACACGGAACAGGCTACATGACCATGTGGAAAACATGCATTATCAAGAATGATCCCACAAATGTTCAACGACTGTCCTTGCTATTTATCATGCAAATGCAAGCCTCACTGAAAATTGCAATCCCTTAAAGTCGAATGGCATATTGTTTAAAATCATAGGGATGCGTGGAATCAGGACGTCTTCGCTTTTGTATTCCCCTGTATTTTTATTCAATTTTACGTTTTTTCTCTGAACGTATTTCCGACCCAAATTCAAGTAGAAATGTTCACCTAAAGTCTGGTCTTCAAGATACATGGTGTCAAATTTTGGAAAATATAGAATGTATGCCACTGACCTTAAAAAAAAATAGATTATTTTTCAGACGAAACTGATGAAAATCCAACTTTTCTGTCTTTTGATGTCTCTTCGTATCCCACTTTGTTTTGGAGGAAAAAAATAAAAACCACTTCATAGCCCGTCGAAAAAGTGTAGTTATGAAATGAAGTGGTTTTTTATTTATTTGTTCCAAAACAAAGTGAGATACGAAGTGACATTTAAAGAAAAGAAAAGGTATTTTTATCTGTTTAATCTGAAAAACAGCATTTAATTTTTTCAAAGTTAGAGCCGTACATCTTTTAATCGTGGGATTGTCCCCCCGACCCCCGACACGCCACTGGAAAGGATAATTATCTTCTAGTCAGTGGTGCCTTCTTCTTCTTAATGCAGTGAAAGACTACAGATTAAAAAAAACGGCTCACTAATGTTTAAGTCATTGATAAAAAACAATTTCATTTCCAATCTTTCACACCCTGTATCTTGAAATCCAGAATATTCAAGCTACATGTCGATCCATTGTTTATTCAGGGTGACTTCACATTATTATGGACATTCAGATGGGACATGAAGCCTTAATATGCTCAATTTTCAAGATACAGGGTGTCAATGTTTCCTTTTATTTTGGTTTTATCTCAATTATTCCGCAATAAAATGGCACAACGTATCTAAAATTATGTATCGGTAATTCAACCACGGTTTTGCTAACATGAATAGAGTCGTCACCTACGGCACATCGAACTCTTATAAATTAAGGAAACTTTTTTCCGTTTTGGAGCATCAACCTGAATATTAAAAACATCGTTTCCCCAATATGTGTTACGAAAAAAAGGTATACTTTGTTTAAGTCCCTAGAGGTAACAGTTTTCGAGATAACCTTTACTATAATATCCAAGGCAGCCCAATTACTTGTAAAATGTGATCAAAGAGTTATCGGTTTTCTGGCACGAATTAACATTAGGTAGATCAAAAACATGTTTCAAATATATCTAGTTTTTAAAATAGGTGGTGTTGAAATTTGAGAATACTTCGCAAATGGTATTTAAAACTATGAGCCTAAGCCTGATATTCATTCGTGCGGAAATACCGATAATTCTTTTTGATCGCAATTTACAATTCAGTCGCATTGAAAATTTCAATGAAGATTATCTCGAAAACAGTTACCTCTAGAGACTCAAACAAATCATACCCTTTTTCACGTAAAACATATTGAGGATTCTTTTGATACAATGATGCAGCAAACCGGAAAAGAGGTTTGATAATTTAAATCCTTTCAATGCCCTTGGGTGGCGTCCTCTATTCATGATAGCAAAACGATGGTTGAATTTGGATGTTTCACCTTAAAAAAACCCCCGATACGTAAATTTTATATCGTTGTGCCATTGTATTGCGAAAGAGTTGCGGAAAAAACGAAAATAAAAGAAAAACATTTTGACACCCTGTATCTTGAAAATAAAACATTGTAAGGCTTCATGTTCCTATCTCAACGTTCATAGAAATGGGTCTATCACCTGTCAAGCGTTGTCGGTCGATTATACGGACACCCCTGTATGAGCTTTTTTTTATTTGAATTTGAGTCATAAATATGCCTTTGGAATTACGGTCTATCAATAATTAACACTCTGTATACGCATTTGTCATTATTTATACGACGCACGTCGCACAGTTGACGTTTAAACATCTGACACCTAACCGGTATTTTTGACTGCAACGTCATACATGACAACAATATCAAACAAATCACTAACACTACACACCCTTCGTAGTTGTCAACTTTTCTCACAATTTTTCAAATTTTCTAATGTTCTGAATAATTTTCCTTAGATTTCTTCGCGTAAGAACCTTCTACGAAGTAATAGCAAACTTATAAAAAAAAGATGGATGAAATTGGTGAAGCCGTTCTCACGTGATGCCGTGACCAAGGGAAAAAGGGACTCATTTTTATATATAGAGATGAGTGGAAAAACTTCATAGACGATAATAACTATATAATTGCAGTCTTTCTTGATTTCAAAAGAGCCTTTGAAACAATAGACAGGCAAATATCAATACATAAACTTCAACACTATGGTATTGGTGGCACAGTACTGAAATGGATTACAAGCTATTTGTATGATAGACCGCAAAGGACTAAGGTTGGATTTTCATTTTCAGGCACTATTTCCGTTGATTGTGGAGTCCCCACAGGGTAGTGTCCTTGGCCCTTTGTTTTTTATCATATATCTGAATGATATGGAACTGGTTCCGCAAAACTGCTCCTTAAATATGTTTGCAGATGATACATTGCTCTATTTATCTTGCAAAACTTAGATGAGGGGGTTAGTATGATGAATGGGGATCTTGCACTCATTGAAAGATATCTAAAATCTAACAGACTAAAACTAAATACTCAAAAAACTAAGGCCATGATAATATCTACAGAGCATAAAAGCAAGGTGGTAATAAAAAGCAGTATTAAAATTATAGTTATATTATATAATTATATTTATGATAGACAAAAATATAAATTTTAACAGTCACTGTGATTATATTATCAAGAAAATTTCGAAAAAATTATACTTTTTCTCAAGAATTTCAAAACAGGCCGTCTGGCCACCAGGAGTACCATCTTCTGCAGCATCGCTGCGCTAGATGGTGCCCCCGTGCTACGGTAATGTCGTAGACCGTACAGCCAGCGCCGATCAGCTGACCGCTGTCCTTTACCTAATTCCATCCATCCACTTTACCTGTCCTAGTCCTCTTCCTTGCCCATCCTAACCTTACTCCTTCGAAACCCAATCTTTCCGGTAATCCCAAGGTGTTGGTCGTGCTGAGGGGATGGATGGCACTACAAAAGTGTGTCACTAACGGCCCGCATCCTCTGCGATACAGAGGCGTTCATCCCCTACGATAAAGGGGAAAAGAAAAAATGAAATGTTGAGACAAAGCCAGGAAATGGAACCCCAGGTAGGTAGAGCTCAAACGAGCTCACAATCCTACACTGCGCCAGCAGTCTGCCCCATGGATTCTGGGGGGGGCAACTCCACATGCAACCCTGTAATATCAGGCGGAGGAGGAGAAGGTGTGGCTCCTTGGAGAGCTACTGCTAGGAAGGAGGATCCATTTAGCTGGGAAAAGACGGGACGTGTCCCTCGGTTCCTGGTAATGGAGAGAATGGATGGGGAAAACTTCAACAAAGTGAGCCCCTTCCTGATTGCAAAAAAATTGCATGGATTAATTGGAAATTTGAGAAACATCAAGAAAACCAAAGAAGGCTTAATCTTGGAAACCGTATCAGAAGCACAAGCAAAAAGTTTGATGAATATAAAGTGTTTGGTCCACACAATGTAACCGTAAAAGCTCACAGGACTTTAAATTTTTCAAAAGGAGTGATTACATGCCCTGACCTTCTAAATTGTTCTCTTCAAGAAGTTCTGGAAGGATTGGAGGATGAAGGTGTAACCGAGGTAAAAAAAATATACAAGAAAAAGGACAACAAGTTTATTGAAACTGCAAGTTTTATACTTACGTTCAATAGGCCTCGCATACCTCAGAAGATCAAAGCAGCTTTTTATTCCCTGGAAGTCCGCCCTTATATCCCTGGTCCAATGCAGTGCTTTAACTGCCAGCGTTATGGTCACTTCTCTTCTTCATGTCCTAATACGAATACGTGTGTTTGTGGACGAGCACCTCATGAGGGACCGTGTCCCGATCCTAAAATTTGTGTGAATTGTGGATTAGAACATTCAGCAAGATACAAAAACTGTTCAAAGTATAAAGAAGAAGTAAATATCCAACGAACTAAAACCTTAGAAAATATAAGTTATATTGAGGCTAAAAGAAAAGTTACCAGTCAAATACGACCCCTATCATATTCACAAGTTACAACCACACAAAAAGAAACAGTAAAGACAGCTATCAATGACCTAATGCCCTTAATACGAAGCACAATAGAAGAACAATTCAAAAAAATATTAAATCTACCAGACCCCAACCTATTACCAAATACACCACCATTCCGAACACATATAAGAAAAGAACCAAATGTATCTGCTGTATCAGACACATCTACCACATTCAGCGAAAAAAGAAAAAGAGGAAAAAATACTCGAACTATTAATTACAGAGAAGGTGAACTAGATTCCGATAGTTCACATACAAGTACCGGTACAGACCAAATAAAAAAGAAAAAGGGTTGGCCTAAAGGCAAAGCCAGAAAACCGAGATCAGACGACGGATCTCAGAATAACAACACTGATCAACCACCCACCAGTTGCAGAATAGTTTCGATATGTAGAATTGCCTTTGCAAACCAAAATACATAATTATATATTATCTTATTTATATTCTATCTTATTTATTTATACTTATTTATTGTTGATCAATTTTTGTTTTATACAAGTTCTACCACATTTTATCCTATTTATTTTTATATTTATTTTTATACATTGAACTGTTTCTGTTATATACAAGTTCTATAATTTTATATTATTTACCTAAACTACCCGTTAATTGTTTTTATATACTGTATTCTTTGTCCTGTTTCTTTATAGAAATTGAACTACTGTAAGTATAGTCCTTTCAATTAATTCGAACAGATATCAGAAATACAAACATTTCACTAAATGGATACACTGATTCAGTGGAACATGAATGGATGTGCGAACCACTATCCTGAGTTAAAACTAATTATGGCAGAAAGGACGCCATTCTGTATATGTATCCAAGAGACACATTTTATTCCGAACAAAACCTTCAATTTGCGTGGTTTCGATTGTTTTAGAAAAGACGTCGTGCCTACTCATAGAGCTAGAGGAGGAGTAGCTATTTTCATAAATAGTCACCTACGAGCGACAGAAGTCCATATAAGAACCGAGCTACAAGTAGTGGCGATACAAATACTTGCACCAAGAAAAATTACTATATGTAATATATATCTACCTGACGCAATTGGAATCGAACACAAATAAAGAATATTCTATTACAACTTCCTAGACCATATTTGGTGGTAGGTGACTTCAACGCTCATAATCTGTTCTGGGGTTCTGAACACACAGATGTACGTGGGCGAATGATAAAAGAAATCATTTCAGAATTAGATTTAGTACTTCTGAATACTGGCGAAGGAACCTTTTTCAACTCGAGATCTATGAAATTCTCAAATATAGACCTATCCTTTTGCAGCCCCAATATCTCCCAAACACTGATGTGGAACGTTTTGAGCGATCACCTTTTTTCTGACCATCTTCCAATAACTATTAATTTTGCAACAACCTTCTCTCAACCTACACCACACCCTACATGGCAAATGAAACGAGCAAACTGGCAACTGTTTAGAAATAATATACAACCCTTTCAAATTGAAACATCCATCGATACCACCTTACAGACAGTAACCGATTCTATAATCGAAGCTGCCACACAAAGCATACCCAAAAAACAGCATCGTGGGAAAAATAAAACCGTTCCTTGGTGGAATAATGAAATCCATCAAGCACTACAAGAAAAGAAGGCAGCCCTAAGAATTTTCAAAAGAAGTCCTACACTGCAAAACCTAATCAACCTAAAAAAATTGAGAGCCAAAGCACGCCATCTAATTCTCAATAGCAAAAGATCCTCATGGGAAGGAATACATTTCAAAAATTACAAAAGATACACCACCATCAGAAGTGTGGCATAAAGTCAGATCCGTTACAGGAAAACACTTTCTTTCACTTTCCCCCATTCTAGTTATTGATAACAGAGAAGTAGTTGATCCCGGAGATATTGTAGAAGCCCTTGCTATGCAATTCGAAAAAGCTAGTAGCTCCAGTAATTATGAACCACATTTCCTAACTATAAAAAATGATTCAGAATCTATCATGTTGGACTATAACGAACGAAACACGTCACCTTACAACTTACCTTTCACTATGGACGAACTAGATGAATCTCTATCAGAAACCCGCAATTCAGCGCCCGGGGGCGACTTAGTAAACTATGACATGATCCGAAACCTCCCTGGCACAGAGAAATTTGTATTGTTACAACTTTTTAACAAAATATGGAAATGAAGGTTACTACCCAGAAAAATGGCAAGAAGCAATCGTAATACCCATTACCAAAGATTGGAAAAGATGCAAAAGACCCAACAAACTATCGACCCATTTCATTAACAAGTTGCATGAGCAAGCTTCTAGAAAAAATGATCAATAGAAGGCTAGTGTGGCATCTAGAAAAGAATGGCCTGTTGTCAAAATTTCAAATGGGTTTTCGAAAACATAAATCTACCATTGATCAACTAGTTTACCTAGACACCGCTATTCAGAAAGCATTTGCACAGAGAAACACACTTAGTGGCAGTATCATTTGATTTGGAGAAGGCATTTGACACCACGTGGCGACGCGGAATCATAGATATATTGCATCAGTGGGGCATACGAGGAAACCTTATCAAATTCATCAATGCATTTATGCTAAGCCGCACATTTAAGGTGCGAGTGGAAACACCTTATCATCTGCTCGCATACAAGAAAACGGTATACCCCAAGGCTCAACACTGAGTGCGGACTCTGTTTATTATCGCTATTGATCGTCTAACACAATCTATAGGACCCGAAGTAAGCAAATGTCTGTACGTAGATGATCTAACGATTTTTCATGCCTCGGAAGATATTGAAATCATTGAAGACAAAATCCAACAGACGATCGACCGACTAGTGAGAGAATCGGAAGCTATAGGATTCCGTTTCTCAACAACCAAATCATGCTGCATACACTTCTGTAGACTCCGAAGACCACACAGTGAACCGCGGCTGACAATGAAAGGTGTACCAATTGCTGTCCGAAATAACATGAAGATTCTGGGTCTGACTTTCGACAAAAAGCTGTATTGGAGAGCACATATTAATGAACTAGTCACTAACTGCAAGAGAAGACTTAACATAATACGATGTATGTCAAATATTACTTGGGGTGCTGACAGAGAGGTGTTGCTAACCTTATTTAAGATGCTCGTATTATCAAAGATGGAATATGGACTTGTGGTGTATGCTGCTGCAAGAAAGACCCACCTCCGGCTACTGGAGAGGATATATAATGAAGGCATAAGACTATGTTTAGGCGCTTATAGAACAAGCCCACTCTCTTCGATACATTGCGAGTCAGGAGTACCCCCATTCACATTAGGATCCAGCAATTAACGTTGAACTATGCCATTAACATCTGGGCACAACCATCTCACCTAAACCACAGAGAGATTTTCATGAAAATAACGCGGAATTCTTGAACCGTCCAACCATAACGAGACCTACCGGGGTAAGGATCCAGGAAACCATCAATAGGATTGACGCGGAGCTTCCAAACACTTATGAGATCGGCTTCAGTGAATCACCCCCTTGGACAATTGTGAAACCGCAGGTATACCTTGATTGCGCAGTGTATAAGAAAAACGACATAAATAATACCACCCCTCTTACAAACATTCCTCCACATAATTAACAGACATCATGACGCAAAAGATATAATATACACAGATGGATCAAAAACTGACACTGGGGTGGGATGTGCTTTTGTGGGTAATAACATTGAAAGTAGCTTTACATTAAACCCAATTACATCTATATTCAATGCAGAGATGTATGCAATATCAAAAGCATTGAGATACATAAAAAATCAAGAAGTAGGGACTTACATTATCTGCTCCGACTCCCTAAGTTCGCTTTATTCCATCGGTGATATATTTAGTTTCGACCCTATTATACAGGAAGTTGTTAATTTGCAACACCTCCTATACACAGAAGGCAAAATCGTGATATACGTCTGGTCCCCAGGTCATATAGGAATTTCTGGAAACGAACATGCTGATCGTTTGGCACGAAGAGCAGCAACAGAAGTAAACACAGAGGCTCCCGTACATCCAAAGGACCTGAAAAATTATGTTAAAAATAAGATATATGAATTATGGCAACAGCAATGGGATGAATGTGAAGCCAAAACTAAAAGCATTCAAACAAACTATCAAGAAATGGTACTTACCTGGTCTACACAATAGAAAAGATCAAGTCGTGATCACACGTCTTCGAATTGGCCACACTAATCTAACACATAACTTTCTACTGCTCAGGTCCAATCCCCCCCCAATGTGCATCTTGTCACTGTCCCCTTATCCGTGAAATATATTCTCATCGAATGCCCTAAATATAGTCACGCGAGAGAAAGATTTCAAATACCGAACACACTAACGAATTGCACGAAAGACCAAAAAAATACAATCTCGCTGTTATCCTACCTAAAATACATTCGCATCTATTGGAAAATCTAAAATCTGAAATAATGTTACTACAATAAACCTACGTATGTTTATATTCAACTACACTTATTTAAGAAACATCGCTTGACAATAGAAATAATCCACGTCAAAATCTCCATAATAAATATAGCTCACATTTGAATTTTCATTTGAGAAGGCGGCTAATGACCTTTAGCAGTTGATGCCGCAAATTAAAAAAAAAAAAAAAATTCAAAACACCTTTCAATGTTTACAAGAATCACTATTTATAATACAATAATAAAACCTCATTTTGAGTACGGCTCATCTCTATTGTATTTTATGAATAAAAAATAAACTAGGGAGTTTACAAAAATTGCAAAACAGAGGAATGAGAATAATACTGCAATGTTCTAGATATACAAGAATTAACGATATGTTAAACACATTACAATGGCTTTCTGTTAACCAATATCTTTATTTAACAACTATGGTTTTTATTTTCAAAATTATAAAAGGTATATCACCAAGTTATCTAGCTGATCATTTAAGAACAAATAGTGAAGTCCACTCCTATAATACGAGAACTAATTCTAATTTTTACTTAAATAATACCAATATGAAGAGCACAATGAAATCACTGATGTACAAAGGACCCAATGAATATAATAAATTGCCCCAGCAAATCAAAGAAGCTAGTTCAGTGAAGCATTTCAAATATACGCTAATCAATTATATAAAAATTAACTGTTTATAGTATATAGTATAGTTTTGTTTATGTGTAGTTAAGAAGAAATATTAGATTTCTAATCGTAGTGATAATACTGTACTTAAGTTT
This sequence comes from Callosobruchus maculatus, assembly GCA_951848785.1. Lineage (NCBI taxonomy): Eukaryota > Metazoa > Arthropoda > Insecta > Coleoptera > Chrysomelidae > Callosobruchus > Callosobruchus maculatus. Next base: position 118 of record CATOUR010000774.1, on the reverse strand, counting down.
TTGTTACTTAGATTATTGTAATTATGGACTGAAATGCCATCACTATTTGTATTAGGAAAAATCCTAAATAAATTGCTACTACTACATGATAAATGATTGATTTGCTGATTCTAGCATA
>CATOUR010000773.1:0-30379 GCA_951848785.1 Callosobruchus maculatus | reverse complement strand
CATTCCGCTTTGCAGCAGCCAGTCGGTGAACGCTTCTGCCATGTCGAGCAGTTTGTCGTGAGCGTCAGCCTCTTTCTTACTGGCAAAAGTCATTTTCTCTTCACCTTTTCTTACGACAACGAATTTTGTTTCAACAGCCATTTTGCGTCTCCGGTACTGTAATTATATACAGTATAACAGTTCCGGATCCGCGTTGCAGCAAAAATGTACATAGATGGCTTGCCCAAAAGGATGCGCAAGCCAGAAGCGTCTATCGGTACAGCGTTTTTTCGGCAACGGGGATGAGCAGGGTGGATTGCCAGTCTGCCTGCGTCAGCTGAGCCAGTTTCCCCAGCGCGACGTAGAATGGATGCGCCGCGTTTTCAACAAATACGGAGAGAAAACGCGTGCTCCACGGCAGCAGATGCCAGGCCAGAAGCTGGTCGCGCTCTGCGTCGCGTCCGTTTTCGGCGAGCCATGCCGCCAGCATCAGCAGCGTGCCGACGTGATCTTCCGGCTCATTCTGCTGCATCTCAAAAGCGATATTGTTTTCACGCATCCACTGGCGCAGCGCAAGGGTCGAATCGCCAAACAGCACGGACTCGCGATCCAGCCAGACGGAGCCCCACGGTGGAGCGGGTAAGGCATACGGGCCAATAAACAGACGCTGCCAAACGTCCTTCAACGCTTCATCTGTTTGAGCCTTAAACATATCGGCGACGGGCAGCAGGCTCTCCTGCGCCAGCGGCCAGTCCTGAACCCAGTCACCTGCGGTAAGGGCGCTCACCAGCGGCGCGGTCTGTTCGCTGTCCGGGGCAAAATAAAATAGCGCACCCAGTACCCGGCGCTGAACGCGAACGATTCGCGATGTGAGAGGTCATTCATTACAACATTCCTTACTTGCGCGCGGGCTGCCCGCGCGCCTGTGTTAACCGGCAATCGCCAGTCCAGCGGTCATATGCAGACCATAGAATAGCCCACGGCCAATAAGTTCACCAGCACCACCAGCACGAAGCGGCAAACAGGCCGAGCGTTTTTGGTTCCTGGCGACGAATAAGAGGGCAGATCCAGCAGCCTAACCCGCCGCCAGCAGCGCGATGCGCCACACCTGAAGCGAGCCATAATCAGGCAGCAGAGCGCTGGCCTGCTGGATAGCGCTGTGGATCGTTGCCAGCGCGTTGCTTTGCAGCACGATCGCACCCACGCTGACCAGCAGCGCCAGCGCGCTGACGGAGGCGGCAAAAGTCCCTCTGAACGCGACGTTTGCGGCGCGAAGCAGCAGCGCGGCCAGCAGCGGACCAGCAAGAGCCAGCGTCAGGAAGAAGGCCAGCGTGGTATAGCCCGTGTACCAGGTCGGAACGGTATCAATCTGATAGACCCGGGTCATCGCCCAGACAAAGACGAGCCCCAGTATCTGACTGACGGCCAGCCACACTTTACCTAAAGCAAGGGGCATTTTACCGATAACCGACACCAGCCACCAGAAACCGCCCACGGCAAAGAAAAACGAACCAGCCGCGATTTCATTACTCAGGGCAGAAGAGCCAACCCGGTTAAGCGAGTTAAAGGCGCGCAGCGGTGAGCCAAGGTGCAGTACCGAGGCCATAAACCCAATTCCCATTACTACCCAGAGAAAAAACATGCTGCGCACGATTACGTTTTTTAGCCGCATCGTCTTCTGCCCTGAGCCAGGCGAAACCCATCACGATTAACGCCCCGGCCACGCACTGCCAAAGACCGTGAAGATTACCAGCGGCCATTCATGCCATCCACTTCCCATCTCACACCTCCTTCGATTTGCCAGGTAGCCGGTGGTGTCACCCGTCGGACGGCTGTTGGCGTTAGGTTTGATCGCAATGCTCGGCTTCGTGAAGTGTGCAGACGGCAGCGGCGCGACCGCGGCAAGCTGGCCGTGCTTTTTGCGCAGCTCCTCAATCGGGCCGAAGTCCAGCGCGCGCAGCGGGCAGGACTCGACGCAGATCGGCTTTTTGCCGTCCGCCACGCGGCTGTGGCAGCCGTCGCACTTGGTCATGTGGCCTTTGGCGGCATTGTACTGCGGCGCGCCGTACGGGCAGGCCATGTGGCAGTAGCGGCAGCCGATGCAGACATCCTCGTCCACCACCACAAAACCGTCGTCGCGCTTGTGCATCGCCCCGCTCGGGCAGACCTTGGTGCAGGCCGGATCCTCGCAGTGGTTGCAGGCAATCGACAGATAGTAGGCAAAGACGTTCTGATGCCAGACGCCGTTATCCTCCTGCCAGTCGCCGCCCGCGTATTCGTAAATCCGGCGGAAGCTGACGTCCGGGGTTAAGTCTTTGTAGTCCTTACAGGCCAGCTCGCAGGTTTTGCACCCGGTGCACCGGCTGGAATCAATAAAAAATCCGTACTGGGTTGTCATCGGTTACTCCTCAGGCCTTCTCGATCTGCACCAGGTTAGTGTGCTGCGGGTTTCCTTTCGCCAGCGGTGACGGGCGGTGCGTGGTCAGCGTATTGATACAGGAACCGTGATCGACCCGATCCCCGTTCATGCTGGCGTCGTGCCAGGCGCCCTGGCCCATTGCGCTCACGCCGGGCATGATGCGCGGCGTGACTTTCGCGGCAATGCGCACTTCACCGCGGTCGTTAAACACGCGCACCATATCCCCGTTTTTAATGCCGCGTTTATCGGCATCCACGGGGTTTAGCCATACCTCCTGGCGACAGGCGGCCTGAAGCACATCCACGTTGCCGTAGCTGGAGTGGGTACGGGCTTTGAAGTGAAAACCGAACAGCTGCAGCGGGAATTTGCTGCGCTCGGGCGCATCCCAGCCTTCGAAGGTGGGGGTATAAACCGGAAGCGGGGTGATGGTTTCGTCTTTTTGCAGCTCCCAGGTTGCAGCGATATTCGCCAGCCTGCTGGAGTAGATCTCGATTTTTCCCGACGGTGTTTTCAGCGGGTTGGCGTGCGGATCGTCGCGGAATTTTTTATAGGCCACAAAGTGTCCATTCGGATCTTTGCGCTTATAGATGCCCATTTTTTTGAGCTCATCGTAGGAGGGCAGCTGAGGATCTTTAGCGACCATTTTGGCGTACAGATATTGCAGCCACTGTTCCTGCGTACGACCCTCGGTGAATTTCTGATAAATATCCGGCCCAAGGCGCTTCGCCACCTCGCTCATGATCCAGTAGATTGGCCTGCGCTCAAACTTCGGCGCGGTAACCGGCTGGAGGAAAATCAGGTAGCCCATGTTCCCGGCGTAATCGTTAGGAATGATATCTTCCTGTTCGACGGTCATCAGGTCCGGCAGGATGATATCCGCATACTTCGCCGATGAGGTCATGAAGTTATCGATAACGACGATCGTTTCGCACTTGCTCTCATCCTGCAAAATGTCGTGGGTTTTGTTGATGTCAGAGTGCTGGTTGATGATGGTGTTACCGGCGTAGTTCCAGATGAACTTGATCGGCACATCGAGCTTCTCTTTACCGCGCACCCCGTCGCGCAGGGCGGTCATCTCCGGGCCACGGGCGATGGCGTCCGTCCAGCAGAAGCAGGAGATTTGCGTTTTCACCGGGTTTTCCGGCAGCGGCATACGCTCAATGGTGATGGTGTAGGTCGATTCGCGCGCGCCGCTGTTGCCGCCGTTAATGCCAACGTTGCCGGTCAGGATCGGCAGCATGGCGATGGCGCGGGAGGTTTGCTCGCCGTTCGCCTGGCGCTGCGGCCCCCAGCCCTGACAAATATAGGCCGGCTTTGCAGAGCCGATTTCGCGGGCAAGCTTGATAATCCGATCGGCAGGAATGCCGGTAATCCGCGACGCCCACTCCGGGGTTTTCGCCGTCCGATCGTCACCCTGGCCGAGGATATAGGCCTTGTAGTGGCCGTTGGCGGGCGCGCCTTCCGGCAGCGTTTTTTCGTCATAGCCAACGCAGTATTTATCGAGGAAGGGCTGGTCGACGAGATTTTCATCAATCAATACCCACGCAATACCCGCCACCAGCGCCGCATCGGTGCCCGGACGGATTGGGATCCACTCGTCCTCGCGCCCTGCGGCGGTGTCGGTGTAGCGCGGATCGATAACGATCATGCGCGCGTTGGAGCGTTCGCGAGCCTGCTCGAGGTAGTAGGTGATCCCGCCGCCGCTCATCCGCGTTTCCGCCGGGTTATTGCCGAACATCACCACCAGCTTGCTGTTTTCGATATCCGAAGTGCTGTTGCCGTCGTTGCTGCCGTAGGTGTAGGGCATTGCGCAGGAGATTTGTGCGGTGCTGTAGGTGCCGTAGTGGCTGAGGAAGCCGCCGTAGCAGTTCATCAGGCGCGCGACCAGCGAGGCGTAAGGGGAGGAGCGGGTAATATTGCCGCCAACGATCCCGGAGGAGTAGTTAATATAGACCGCTTCATTACCGTATTTTTCGACCACGCTTTTCAGGTTCACGGCGATGGTGTCCAGCGCCTCTTCCCAGGTGATTCGCTCGAACTTGCCTTCACCGCGTTTTCCCACGCGTTTCATCGGGTAGTTCAGACGGTCAGGATGGTTAATGCGGCGGCGAATGGAGCGGCCTCGCAGACAGGCGCGAACCTGGTGGTTGCCGTAGATATCCTCACCGGTGTTATCCGTTTCGACCCAGTAAACTTCGTCGTCGCGGACGTGCAGACGCAGCGCGCAGCGGCTGCCGCAGTTCACCGAGCAGGCACCCCATACAACTCTATCTTGCGCGGGCTGGATGGCGGCCTGCACCGCAGCGGCGGCGCTTTTCAGACCAAAAGGTAACGCGATCCCACCGGCGGCAAGCGCCAGGGATCCTATGGCGGTAGATTTAACCAGAGCTCGGCGGCTAATCCCGCCGTGATGTTCAACTTCGGACATGACTCACCCCATCATTGTTAGTATTTATTTTCACCCGTGATTACAACCGGGCTAATGATGGGGGGAGTGTTACTTATTTGGAGGTATTAAATATTAATCCTCGTCAAATCAGGGGGATTGAGTGCATAAAAATCATTGCGGCTCAGCGGGCGCACTGTCCTGCGTACCCGCGCCGCTTACCGGGTAGTTACCGCTGCTGGTACGGGTGTACAAAATTTTGAAGGTATCGTTGGCACAATGCCCAACGACCTGCGCATCCGGCTGGTCGGCCTGATCGTTGGGGACGATATTCAGCGTAAAGCCAGACTCCGGCACCCCGTTGTTGATAATCTTCTGCTGAATGTCGCTTTTCACGCGCTCGCAGGAATCCGGGGCGGCGAGGATCGCAGGTGAAGCACTCATTAACAGCAGGGCGGTAATCCAGGGTAACTGTTTCATCTGTTGCTCCTTTTCAGTGTGTATGAGTTAATTTTAGCAGGAACCGTGTAAATAACTGTATTTACTAATATGATTGAGAATATTGTCTTTTGACGGGTAAATGATGTGAAGAATTACGCAGCGATAACGCTACTGGCAACGGTACTGGTGGGATGCGACAACAACAGCGCGCCGCTGTCCTTTACGCCGGAGATGGCGAGCTTTTCGAACGAGTTTGATTTCGATCCTCTGCGCGGCCCGGTGAAGGATTTCACCCAGACGCTCTTCAACGAAAAGGGTGAGGTCTCTAAACGCGTGACCGGTACGATGTCGACAGAAGGGTGTTTCGATACGCTTGAGCTGCACGACCTGGAGGCCAATACGGGCGTTGCGCTGGTGCTGGACGCTAACTTCTACCTCGACGCAGAGACCCAGCAGCAGAAGGTTAAATTGCAGGGTAAATGCCAGCTGGCGGAGCTGCCCTCTGCCGGCGTGAAGTGGGACACCGACGATAATGGGTTTGTGGTTGCCGCGCACAGCAAAGAGATGGAGGTGAAGTACCGGTATGACGCCGACGGCTATCCGCTGGGTAAAACCACCGTGTCCGGCGACCAAAAGCTGGCAGTTCAGTCGACGCCTTCAAACGATCTGCGCAAGCGCCTGGATTACACGGCGGTAAGCCTGTTGAACGATAAGCCAATGGGCAGCGTGAAGCAGACCTGCGACTACGATCGCCACGATAACCCGGTGAGCTGCGAGCTGGCGATCGTCGATGACAGCGTCAAACCTGCCGTTGAGCGCAAGTACACCATCAAAAACAGTATTGAATATTACTGAAATGAAAACCGCGCAGGTTACTGCGCGGTAGGTTTAAGCAGGCTGGCGGCGGAAGATTTGTGCCCGGCCAGATGCTGATGCTGGAAAATACACATGCGGATGGTGTTACGGTACTCGCCGTTGATAAAGAACTCATGGATCAGCTCGCCCTCCACCATAAAGCCCAGCTTACGGTAGATATGGATCGCTTTTTCGTTCTCTTTATCGACGATGAGATAAAGCTTATAGAGATTCAGAACGTTAAAGCCGTAATCCATCGCCAGCTTTGCCGCCCGCGACGCAAGGCCTTTCCCCTGATGTTCCGGTGAGATAATGATCTGAAACTCGGCCCGGCGGTGAACGTGGTTGATCTCAACCAGTTCAACCAGCCCGGCCTTCTCGCCTTCGCACTCCACCACAAACCGGCGCTCGCTCTGGTCGTGGATGTGCTTATCGTAAAGATCCGACAGCTCAACAAACGCCTCGTAAGGCTCTTCAAACCAGTAGCGCATCACGCTGGCGTTGTTGTCGAGCTGATGGACAAAGCGTAAATCTTCGCGCTCCAGCGGGCGGAGCTTAACGTCACACAGGTTCGTCATTACGGTGCAACCGTGCGTCCAGTGCGACGATCCAGACAGCGCAGGGTGTTAGGTTCCCAGTAAGCGTTGACGTTGGCACTTTGCTGACACTTATCGCGCGCATCAAACGCGACGTCTTCTTTATCCCACTCTTTTTCCGCGCGCTTGTTCACTTTCTGACGCAGGCTGCGGGTGTCATTCCATTGTTCTTTGTCCATGGCGGCGTTCTGACGGCTTTGCGCGCTGTCACCAGACTCAATGATGAGCTTGCTGGTTTCGGCAGTCGCCGTTGCGGCAAAGGTGAACGATGACAGCGCCAGTACGGCTGTCAGACAAAGGCGTTTGCTTAATGTAGTCATAGCGTTTCCTTTAAACGGGTGCAGATAATCGGATTCCCCGCTGGATTCTACACCAATCCAGAAGGGTGTCATACCCGCGCCGCAGGTATGGGAACGTTGAGACCATTATCGCGTATCATGCCTAAATCAATCCTCACGAAATGAAAAAAATGTTGAAAACGACGCTGCTTTTTTTCGCGACCGCGCTGTGCGAAATCATCGGATGCTTTTTGCCGTGGCTTTGGCTAAAGCGGGGCGCGCCCGCGCTGCTGCTGATTCCGGCTGGCGTGGCGCTGGCCCTTTTTGTCTGGCTTCTCACCCTGCATCCGGCCGCCAGCGGGCGGGTTTATGCCGCCTACGGCGGGGTTTACGTCTGTACCGCGCTGCTGTGGCTGCGCGTTGTCGATGGCGTCAGGCTCAGCGTATATGACTGGGCCGGAGCAGCAGTTGCCCTGTGCGGCATGCTGATCATCGTCGCTGGCTGGGGGCGCGCCTAGGCGCCCCCCATAATGTGATCGCTCGCCGATTTTACGATCATTATACTTGTATGGTAGTAGTGTAGTTGCGTAAATTTCCTGCATCACAACGAGCGATGTAAGGAAATGGATTATGAAGATTGTCGGGGCTGAAGTATTTGTAACCTGCCCGGGGCGTAACTTTGTCACCCTTAAAATCACCACCGACGACGGTATTGTCGGCCTGGGGGATGCCACGCTGAACGGACGTGAACTCTCCGTTGCCTCCTACCTGAAAGACCACCTGTGCCCTCAGCTGATAGGCCGCGATGCGCATCGCATCGAAGATATCTGGCAGTTCTTCTACAAAGGGGCTTACTGGCGCCGTGGCCCGGTCACCATGTCGGCAATCTCCGCCGTGGATATGGCCCTTTGGGACATCAAGGCGAAAGCCGCTAACATGCCGCTGTATCAGCTGTTAGGCGGGGCATCCCGTGAAGGTGTGATGGTCTACTGTCATACCACCGGCCATACCATCGACGACGTGCTGGAAGACTATGCCCGCCATAAGGAGATGGGCTTCAGGGCGATCCGCGTACAGTGCGGCGTGCCGGGAATGAAAACCACCTACGGCATGTCCAAGGGGAAAGGGCTGGCATATGAGCCAGCGACCAAAGGGGACTGGCCGGAAGAACAGCTGTGGTCCACTGAAAAATACCTCGACTTCACACCAAAACTGTTCGACGCGGTACGCAGCAAATTTGGTTTTAACGAACATCTGCTGCACGACATGCACCACCGCCTCACGCCAATTGAAGCCGCGCGCTTCGGTAAGAGCATCGAAGAGTACCGCATGTTCTGGATGGAAGATCCTACCCCCGCAGAAAACCAGGCGTGCTTCCGCCTGATCCGCCAGCACACCGTCACCCCGATTGCCGTAGGCGAGGTGTTTAACAGCATCTGGGACTGCAAGCAGCTGATTGAAGAGCAGCTCATTGACTACATCCGCACCACTATTACCCATGCGGGCGGCATCACCGGGATGCGACGAATTGCGGACTTTGCCTCGCTCTACCAGGTGCGCACCGGCTCACACGGTCCTTCGGATCTGTCGCCAGTCTGCCATGCGGCGGCGCTGCATTTCGACCTGTGGGTGCCTAACTTTGGCGTGCAAGAGTACATGGGCTACTCGGAGCAGATGCTGGAAGTCTTCCCGCACAGCTGGCGTTTCGATAACGGCTATATGCATCCGGGCGATTTGCCAGGGCTGGGCATTGAGTTTGACGAAAAGCTGGCGGCGAAATATCCGTACGATCCGGCCTATCTGCCGGTGGCCCGTCTGGAAGATGGCACCCTCTGGAACTGGTAAACGAGGAGCGAATAATGAAAAGCGTAGTAATCCAACAGCCAAATTCGCTGGTGATTGAAGAACGTTCCCTCCCGCTACCGGGCGCTGATGAAGTCCGCGTCAAAATTAAGCTCGCCGGGATCTGTGGTTCAGACAGCCATATCTATCGGGGGCATAACCCGTTTGCGAAATACCCGCGCGTGATTGGTCACGAGTTCTTTGGCGTGATAGACGCCGTAGGCGAGGGCGTGGAGAACAGCCGTCTGGGCCAGCGCGTTTCCGTTGATCCGGTGATCAGCTGCGGGCACTGCTACCCCTGTTCTGTGGGTAAACCGAACGTTTGCACCTCGCTGGTGGTGCTTGGCGTCCACCGCGACGGTGGCTTCAGCGAATACGCCGTCGTACCGGCTAAAAATGCGTGGCGCATTCCGGATGCGATATCTGACAAACATGCCGTTATGGTGGAGCCGTTCACCATTGCCGCCAACGTGACGGGGCAGGCAAAACCAACCGAACAGGACGTGGCTCTGATCTACGGCGCAGGTCCGATGGGGCTCGTCACCGTGCAGGCGCTGAAGGGCGTTTATAAGGTGAAGCAGGTCATCGTGGTCGATCGTATTGACGAGCGGCTGGCGATGGCGCAGCGCAGCGGTGCGGACTGGGTAATCAACAACGGCGAGCAGGCGTTACCGGCCGCGCTGGACGAAAAAGGTATCAAGCCGACGTTAATCATTGATGCCGCCTGTCATCCGACGATTTTGCAGGAGGCGATCGCGCTGGCTTCTCCGGCCGCGCGCATCGTGCTGATGGGCTTCTCCAGCGACCCGAGCCAGATCGTGCAGCAGGGGATCACCGGCAAAGAGCTGTCGATTTTCTCTTCGCGCCTGAACGCCAACAAGTTCCCGGTCGTCATTGACTGGCTGGAAAAGGGGCTGATCGACCCTGAAAAACTGGTCACCCATACCTTTGACTATCACCACGTTACGGACGCAATCGAGCTGTTTGAAAAAGACCAGCGGCGGTGCTGCAAGGTCTTGCTCACGTTCGACCAATAACAATTCATGCGGTTAAGAGCCTGCGAAGACAGGCTCTAAGTGGTACGCATCTTACCTTTCAGAGATAGCCATTATGACTCATGTACAACCTCAAAGAACGACGTCGGATCTGGTGAAAGCCGCCGTATCCGGCTGGCTGGGCACCGCCCTGGAGTTTATGGATTTTCAGCTCTACTCCCTTGGCGCCGCGCTGGTATTCCATGAAATTTTCTTCCCTGAACAGTCCGCCGCCATGGCGCTGATCCTGGCGATGGGCACCTATGGCGCTGGCTATATCGCGCGCATCGTCGGAGCGTTTATCTTCGGCAGAATGGGGGACAGGATTGGCCGTAAAAAGGTGCTGTTTATCACCATCACCATGATGGGGATCTGCACCACCCTGATTGGCGTATTGCCGACCTACGCGCAGATCGGGATTTTTGCGCCGGTGCTGCTGGTGACGCTGCGTATTATTCAGGGGCTGGGCGCGGGGGCGGAAATCTCCGGCGCGGGTACCATGCTGGCGGAGTACGCGCCGAAGGGTAAACGCGGCATCATCTCCTCGCTGGTGGCAATGGGCACCAACTGCGGGACGCTGAGCGCCACGGCTATCTGGGCCGTGATGTTCTTTGCCCTCGACCGCGAAGCGCTCGTCGCCTGGGGCTGGCGCGTGCCGTTCCTCGCCAGCGTGGTGGTGATGATTTTCGCCATCTGGCTGCGTATGAATCTGAAAGAGAGCCCGGTGTTTGAGAAGGTTAACGACGCCGAAACCGTTGCGCCGGTCGCCGTGCAGGATACCTCATTAGGCGCGATGTTTAAGAGCAAATCCTTCTGGCTGGCGACGGGGCTGCGCTTTGGTCAGGCGGGGAACTCAGGTCTGATCCAGACCTTCCTGGCCGGGTATCTGGTGCAGACGCTGTTATTTGATAAGGCGATCCCAACCGATGCGCTGATGATCAGCTCGATTCTCGGCTTCCTCTCCATCCCGCTGCTGGGCTGGCTGTCCGATAAGGTGGGGCGTCGCCTGCCTTATATCATCCTTAACATTTCAGCCATCATTCTGGCTTACCCGATGCTGTCGATTATCGTCGACAAGAGCTACGCGCCGGGCGTGATCATGCTCTCTATCATCGTTATCCATAACTTCGCGGTGCTCGGGCTGTTTGCGCTGGAAAACATCACCATGGCGGAGATGTTTGGCTCGCGAAACCGCTTTACCCGCATGGCGATTTCGAAAGAGGCGGGCGGCCTGGTAGCCGTAGGCTTTGGTCCGGTGCTGGCGGGGATCTTCTGCAACATGACCGGGTCCTGGTGGCCGATCGTTGTCATGCTGGTGGCGTACTCGCTGATTGGGTTAATTTCTGCGTTGATGATGCCCGAAGTTCGCGACCGCGATTTAAGCCTGGCGGAAGACGCGGCTGACCCCCTGCGTCAGAACGCTGCCGCCGCGGAGCAGCAGAAATATGGAGCCCTGTCATGAGCTTCATTAACGATAACTTTATGATTGGCAATGCCAGAGGCGTCGAGCTCTATCGTGACGTCGCAAAAGCGCTGCCCATTATTGACTATCACTGCCACCTGGACGCGAAAGATATCTTCGAAAATAAAAACCTCGAGAATATTACCGAACTCTGGCTGGCTGGCGATCACTATAAATGGCGCGCCATGCGCGCCAACGGTATTGACGAAAAATACATTACGGGCAATGCCCCGGCGGAGGAGAAATTTGCGGCGTGGGCCGAAACGGTCGAAGCGAGCTATGGCAATCCGCTTTATCACTGGACGCATTTAGAGCTTCACCACTATTTTTCCTGTGACGAACCGCTGGGTAGCCATAACTGGCGTGAAATAATGGAACACTGTAATCGGCTATTACAACAGCCTGATTTTACGCCGCGGGAACTTATTAAGCGCTCAAGGGTAGAGGTTATTTGCACCACGGACGCGCCGCTTGATGATTTACGTTACCATCAGCTGTTGCGTGATGACGCGACGTTCCGCGTGAAGGTATTACCGACCTTCCGCCCGGACGATGTTTTTTCACCAGACGCACGGCAGTTTGCTGCCTTTGTCGATCGGTTAGGAGAGAAGACCGGGGCGGCAATTCAGACCTTCGACGATTTTGCCAGAGGGATGAGCCAGCGTATTGCCTGGTTCCACGACATGGGGTGCCGAATTTCCGATCACGGCCCCGTGGAGATCCCTTTTCAGGCAGCGGATGAAGGCCAGGTTGAATCCGTATTTGCCCGAAAACGCCGGGGCGAAAATCTGGACGCCCGTGATAACGCGATTCTCGACAGCGCCATTTTTATTATGCTGGCGCGTTATTACAGGCAGCACGGCTGGGCAATGCAGATACACTTCGGTGCGATTCGCAACAATAATTCCCGCATGTACCGTACCCTTGGCAGTAATACCGGTTTTGACTCGCTGACCGACCAGTCGAATCTTGCGGCCAACCTCAACCAGCTTCTGGATGCCATGGCGTAGGCTGAGGCCTTGCCCAAAACCATCCTGTATAACCTCAACGCCAGCTATAACGATATTGTCGCGACGACTATCGCCAACTTTCAGTCTGCGGAGTTGGGCGTTAAATCCCCGATACAGTTTGGCTCCGGGTGGTGGTTTAACGACACCCGACGCGGAATGGAAAACCAGCTGAACAGCCTTGCGGATCAGGGGCTGCTAATGAATTTTGTCGGTATGCTGACCGATTCGCGCAGTCTGGTTTCGTATACCCGCCACGATTATTTCCGCCGCATTTTGTGCAATCTCATCGGTGGCTGGGTGGAGCGCGGGGAGGTTCCGGATAATAACGCCATCCTCACGAAGATGGTTAAAAATATTTGCCACGATAATGCTGAAAACTATTTCAGATTTTAAAGTCTACTCACTGAGTGGGGATGAAACATGTCTCGGACTGCAAAAAAAATTACCATTCCGGTTAGTATCGGCTACGGGCTAACGGATATTATGGGCGGCGGTGCATTTACCGTTATCGGCGCCTGGCTATTATTTTTCTATACTACATTTGTTGGGCTCTCTCCGGTTGAAGCGGCGTCTATTGTCGCCATCGCGCGTATTGTCGATGCTGTTGTAAGTTTGTTTATGGGGAGCTTCACGGACCATTTTTACAAAAACTATTTTGGTAAAAAATTTGGCCGTCGGCGCTTCTTTTTGCTCATCGGCGCACCGCTAATGCTGGTCTACGCGCTGCTGTGGCTTGACGGCATGACATACGGCTTTTATCTCGCGGTCTATCTGGCGTTTGAAATTATTGCTGCAATGGTGCTGATCCCCTGGGAAACGTTACCATCAGAAATGACGAAAGACTTTAACCAGCGGACCAAGCTCTCTACCTGCCGCATGTTTCTTTCGGCATCGGGGACGTTTCTGGCGACATTCATTCCCGGATTGCTGATTGGCTATTTCGGTGAAAACAGCGCCCATGCCTATCTCATTAACGGCGTTATTTTTGCCGTCCTGTTTATGGTGTGCGTATTTATCTCGTGGAAAGTGACCTGGGAGCGCGAGCTGACGCCGGAAATGCTCGCCGGGCTTGAAAAAAGCAGGCACCCGCAAACGGCACTGGAGAAGCTGGTCGCCTTTGGCCGACTTTTCAAGGAGTATGGCTCAACCCTGAAAATCCGGGCCTTCAGAAAACATCTCGCCATCTATCTGCTGTCGTTTACCGGCAAAGACGTTTACAACACCGTGTTTGTCTTTTTCTGCGTCTACTGTCTGCATGTCTCATCCTCGCTTGCCGGCACGCTGCTGTCGATGAGCATCGTGGGGCTGCCCGTCACGTTAATCGCAGGCGTAGGGATCATCAAATATGGGCCATCGAAGCTGTACGTATTTGCCTATTCACTGATGTTGCTTTGTCTGGGTGGCTTCTTTGCCGTGTACCAGATCCCCGCGCTGAATACCGTCGCGACGCTGGTCATTCTGGCCGGAGTGTATCAGGTGGGGCGCTGCGTGCTTGAGTTTACGCCGTGGAACGTGTTTCCGTTCATTCCGGATATCGATGAGATGGTGAGCCGTCAGCGTCGTGAGGGGCTGTTTGCCGCGGTAATGACCTTCTCCCGGAAAACCACTGTCGCCATCGCCACCTTTATCGTGGGCCTTCTGCTACAAAGCGGCGGCTTTGTTAAAGGGAGCCAGACGCAGCCAGCGGAAGCCATCCACACCATCGCAATGCTTATGTTCATCGGCACCGCAGGCCTGCTCATTCTGGCCCTGTGGCAGGCCCTGACGTTCAACCTGAACAAGCGTACGCACAAAATCTTTGTGGATGAGCTCGATCGTCTGAAGGCAAACGGGTCTCCTCAGCGCGTGTCCGCCGAGGCTCGCCGGGTCGTGGAAGATTTAACAGGCTATCCCTACGACAGGTTGTGGCGCGAGCCGACGGTGCGACCTGGCGAGGAGCCGGTGCGCACCTCGGTATGATTTTGGTTTATATCTTTTGCCAGATGTCACACAACTTGATTTTTATATCACACCAGTTAGCCGAAAGTTAATATAAATCAATGTTCACGGCAGCGTAACCAGTATGGTGATCGGCAAGACACAATAATGACGCTGCCATTCTAGTTGGTGTAGTCAACAGGCGCTGTCGCTCTAACGGAGAGCGGCAGCGGTTCTCAGCTTCCTTTATCAAACGAGTCACAATCATGGAAAACCGGTTATTACAGGCTAAAGCCACGCTTCCTCAGTACAATCGCGACGCGCTTAAGGCCCGCATTGTTCACCTTGGATTCGGCGCGTTTCATCGCGCGCATCAGGCGGTGTATGCCGATATTCTTGCCGCCGATCGCGGCAGCGACTGGGGTTATTGTGAAATTAACCTGATTGGCGGCGAACAGCAGATAGCCGATCTTAAGGCGCAGGATAACCTCTATACCGTGGCAGAAATGTCTGCCGATGCGTGGACGGCGCGCGTGGTTGGCGTCGTCAAAAGCGCGCTGCATGCGCAGGTCGACGGGCTGGAAGCCGTGCTGGCGGCGCTGTGCGAGCCGCAGGTTGCCATTGTTTCACTGACCATCACCGAGAAAGGGTATTGCCACTCCCCGGCAACCGGAAAACTGATGCTCGATCATCCGTTAATCGTTGCAGACCTGCAAAACCCGCAGCAGCCCAAATCTGCACCTGGCGTCGTGGTTGAAGCGCTGGCGCGTCGTAAGGCGGCGGGATTACCGGCATTCAGCGTGATGTCGTGCGATAACATGCCGGAGAACGGCCACGTGATGCGCAATGTTACCTGCGCCTACGCGCGCGCTGTCGATGGCGAGCTGGCAGACTGGATTGAAGCTAACGTCACCTTCCCGTCAACCATGGTGGATCGCATCGTGCCCGCCGTCACGGCCGATACGCTGGATAAAATTGAGCAGCTGACCGGCGTACGCGACCCGGCAGGCGTGGCCTGCGAGCCGTTCCGCCAGTGGGTCATTGAAGATAATTTCGTTGCCGGACGTCCGCAGTGGGAAGAGGCGGGGGCGGAGCTGGTTTCTGACGTTATTCCGTTTGAAGAGATGAAGCTGCGTATGCTAAACGGCAGCCATTCGTTCCTGGCATATCTCGGGTATTTGGCGGGCTATCAGCACATTAACGACTGCATGGAAGACGAAAACTACCGCGCCGCCGCCCGTGCGCTGATGCTAAACGAGCAGGCCCCGACGCTGAAGGTGAAGGGCGTTGATTTAGCTCACTATGCCGACCTGCTGATCGCGCGCTACAGCAATCCGGCGCTGCGTCACCGCACCTGGCAAATCGCCATGGACGGCAGCCAGAAACTGCCGCAGCGTATGCTGGATCCCGTGCGCTGGCACCTGGTTCACCAGACGCCTTTCCCGCTGCTGGCGCTGGGCGTGGCGGGCTGGATGCGTTATGTCGGCGGGGTGGATGAGCAGGGTAACGCCATTGAGGTGAGCGACCCGCAGCTGGCGGCGATTCAGGCGGCGGTAAACGGTAGCGCCGAGGGCGAAAGCCGCGTTAACGCGCTGTTGGGCATTGAGTCTGTTTTTGGTAACGAACTGCCGCAGGACGCGGTTTTTGTGGGGGCTGTTATGCAGGCCTATCAAACGTTACTGCAAAAAGGGGCGAAAGCCACGGTTGCTGAGTACGCCGCCCGGCTTTAATGCTATGACATGCCGCCGTTCGCGGCGGCATGTCGGGGCATGGCTTAGTGCATCCCCAGGCGAATTAGCTCAATTGGCTCGAACTTACCTTCGCATCCTTCCACTTCAACCGTTTTGCTACGACGCACCTGCTCGGCGTTAAGGCCGTCGCTGTGGATCGCTTTAATCACGCCGAACTGGCCTGTACCGCTAATCATGACGCGGCTGCCGGTGGTGATTGCATTTCGGTTACGGTCGTATGTCATCATGGTATTTTCTCCTCTCTCACTTATCCGTTACGGCGCTATTCCAGCGGCTGCCGTTCACGGGGCACTATTAATACGCCTCTCTTCGCCAAAATTATTTGTTTTTGATCAAGCTCACACTTTTTTCTTATTTGAGGGCGGCGTTGACGGTTCAGCATATCCCTTTACAAAGCGGACAGTTCTTTTACTAATCTGATAGTTTCGACGCGTAAGCGTTTAGGGTTCGTTTATATCCGTAATGCCATTCTTGAAGCAGGAAATAACCCTTCACCGGAAAAGGAGTCAGGCTTATGTACAAGAAAATTTTGATGCCTGTTGACGTGTTTGAAATGGATTTAAGCGACAAAGCGGTACGCCACGCGGTCAACCTCGCGAAGGCGGAAGGTGCGACAATTACGCTGGTCAACATTCTGCCCAACAGCAGCCGTTCGCTACTTCGGGGCTTCAACGCGGATATTAAGAAGTTCGAAGAGTATATGACCGCCGAGTCCGACAAGAAAATGAAGGCGTTGAAACGTCTGTTTGATATGGCCTCGGAGAATATTGATTGCGAGGTGCGCTTCGGCAACGTACGCGACGAAATAATCAAGCTCAGCAAAGAGGGGGAATATGACGTCATCGTCATCGGGTCAAAAAATCCGAGCATCACGACGCATTTGCTTGGTTCAAATGCCGAAACTATCCTGCGCTACGCCACTATTCCGGTATTAGTGGTCCGTTAAACGCGTCGCCGCACCGAAAGGAGGCGGCGAGGCTTTATTCTTCGCTAAACCACTCGCTGTTTTCCTGACGAATTAACTGTACCGACTCGCTAATTTCCTGGAGGTGCAGCGTCATCGCTTTTTCTACGGCCTCCGCGTCGCGTTTTTCCAGCGCGCTGAAAATATCGTGATGCTGGCGCAGCAGCATTTCTGGCGGAGACACGTGGTCGAGGCTCATATAGCGCACGCGGTCAATGGTAGCTTTAATATTCTCGACGGTATCCCAGGCTAACTGGCACTCGGCAATCTGCGCCAGCTTCTGATGAAACTCATCGTCCAGCTGGAAAAAGTCATTTAGCTGTTTGCGATCGATGGCAATACGTTGCTGATGCAGGTTTTGCTCCAGCAGGTAGCACTGGTTGTCGTTGATGAACGTCGCGGCGCGGCGCACAACGGCGCACTCGATGGCCTGGCGTACGAAACAGCCGTTACGCACCTGCGAAAGCGAAATTTTATTGACGTAGCTGCCGCGCTGAGGGCGGATCTGAATCAGGCCGTTTTCCGCAAGCTTAATAAACGCCTCGCGCACGGGCTGACGGGAAACGTCAAAACGTACCGAAACCTCTTTTTCTGAGAGCGGCGTACCCGGCGGGATCAGGCAGCGAACAATATCGCGTCGTAATATGCGATAAATTTGCTGATTAACGGGCTGGGTAGGATTAAGTTGCGATTCAGCGGCCATGGATTGTGATTTCTCAGAGAGTTAACCTGAACATACTACCATTCTTTTGCATGCCGTCACATACCCGGCCCGCAGGCCGGGAAGGGCAGTTTAGCCGCGATGCACGTTCAGCCCGGCATAGCTTTGGCTAACCGGCATCATTTCAACGGTATTGATGTTGACGTGCTTCGGCAGGGTGGCGACCCACCAGACGGTCTCGGTGATGTCTTCCGGCGTAAGCGCGTTGGCATTTTCATAAGTTTTATCCGCCTTCGCGTCATCGCCCTTGAAGCGCACGTTGGAGAACTCGGTTCCGCCGAC
This sequence comes from Callosobruchus maculatus, assembly GCA_951848785.1. Classification (NCBI taxonomy): domain Eukaryota; kingdom Metazoa; phylum Arthropoda; class Insecta; order Coleoptera; family Chrysomelidae; genus Callosobruchus; species Callosobruchus maculatus. The sequence continues at coordinate 12,442 of CATOUR010000773.1, read as the reverse complement.
CAGGCCTGGCTCAACGTCGGTCACGCGGATGGCGGTACCGTGCAGGTCGGTGCGCAGGTTCAGGCTGAACTGGCGGACGAAGGCTTTGGTTGCGCCATACACGTTGCCGCCCGCGTAAGGCCAGCTGCCGGCGGTGGAACCGATGTTAATGATGTGCCCACGGTTGCGCTCAACCATGCCCGGCAGCACGGCGCGGGTCATGTACACCAGCCCTTTGTTGTTGGTGTCGATCATGTTTTCCCAGTCTTCCACGCTGGCTTTATGGGCAGGCTCCATGCCCAGCGCCAGGCCGGCGTTATTGACCAGAACATCAATTTCGCGCCATTCGGCAGGCAGGTGAGCAATCATCTCTTCAATGGCGGCGCGGTTGCGCACGTCCAGCTGTGCGGTCAGGATGCTGTCGCCCAGCTCGTCCTTCAGCTCCTGAAGACGCTCCTGACGACGGCCCGTTGCAATCACTTTGTGTCCGTTGGCGACGAAGCGACGCGTGATGCTTTCACCAAAACCCGCTGTCGCCCCGGTAACTAAAATAATCATCTCACTGTTCCTCAACGCTTTTTGTGTGGTACTAACATAGCACGCTCTCCGGCACGTCGTTAAGGCAACATTTGTATGACACCGTTGCAGGCCAGCGCAGGCTGGCCTACTCTGGGGAGAAATACCGTGCTCAGGAGTAAACGATGTCGGTCAACAATCCGTTTTTTGAAAGTAGCCTGTTGCCCTATCAGGCACCACGTTTTGATGCGATCAACGACAGCCACTATCGTCCGGCCTTTGATGAGGCAATGCGCCTTAAGCGCGCGGAAATTGATGCGATTATCGCGCAGAGCGCCGCGCCGGACTTCGATAACACCGTGCTCGCGCTGGAAAAAAGCGGGGCCATGCTGTCGCGCGTCAGCAGCGTGTTTTTCGCCATGACGTCCGCACACACCAACGATGACCTCCAGGCGCTGGACGAGCAGTTCTCGGCCGAACTGGCCAATCTGGCGAACGATATCTGGCTTAACGATACGCTTTTCGCCCGCGTGGAAGCCGTCTGGCAGGATCGCGACGCGCTGGACGCCGAATCCCGCCGCCTGGTAGAGGAGACGTATCAGCACTTTGTTCTTGCGGGCGCGCGCCTGAATGCCGATGAAAAAGCAGAGCTGAAAGCCCTGAATACCGAATCTGCCACCCTGACCAGCCAGTTCAACCAGCGCCTGCTGGCCGCGAACAGGGCGGGAGGGCTGGTGGTGGACGATGTTCGCCAGCTTGATGGACTCAGCGCGGAGGAGATTGCCACCGCGGCCCACGCTGCCGCGGAAAAAGGGCTGAAGGATCGCTGGCTGATCCCGCTTTTGAATACCACGCAACAGCCTGCGCTGGCGGCGCTGGCGCAGCGCGAGACGCGAAAAAAGTTATTTTATGCGGGCTGGGAACGCACTCAGCAAGGCGACGAAAACGATACGCGCGGCCTGATCAGTCGACTGACCGCCTTACGGGCAAGGCAGGCGCAGCTGCTCGGTTTTGAAAACTATGCCAGCTGGAGCATTGCCGATCAGATGGCGAAAACGCCGGACGCCGCGCTCGGGTTTATGCGCGGGATTGTCCCCGCGGCGCGCAGCAGGGCCGCGCTGGAGCAGGCGGATATTCAGAAGGTGATTGACGACGAGCAGGGCGGCTTTGCGGTGCAGGCCTGGGACTGGGCATATTATGCCGAACGCGTGCGCTCGGCAAAATATGCGCTGGACGAGTCGCAAATCAAACCCTATTTCGCGCTCAATACGGTGCTGGAAGAGGGCGTGTTCTGGACCGCCACGCAGCTGTTCGGCATCCGTTTTGTCGAGCGTTTTGATATACCGGTTTACCACCCGGACGTTCGCGTGTGGGAAATTTTCGATTACACCGGTGAAGGCATGGCGCTGTTTTACGGCGACTTCTTCGCGCGTGATTCCAAAGCGGGCGGCGCCTGGATGGGGAATTTCGTTGAGCAGTCTTACGAATTTGCCGCGCGCCCGGTTATCTACAACGTCTGCAACTATCAAAAACCAGCCAGCGGGCAGACCGCGCTGCTCTCCTGGGATGATGTGATTACCCTGTTCCACGAGTTTGGCCACACGCTGCATGGCCTGTTTGCCAGCCAGCGGTATGCCACGCTTTCCGGTACCAATACGCCGCGTGATTTCGTTGAATTTCCGTCGCAGATCAATGAACACTGGGCCAGCCATCCGCAGGTGTTCGCGCACTTTGCCCGTCACTATCAAACCGGTGAGCCGATGCCGGATGCGCTGCGGGAAAAAATGCTCAACGCGACCCAGTTTAACAAGGGTTATGACATGACGGAGCTGCTGAGCGCCGCGCTGCTGGATATGAACTGGCACGGCATTCAGGAGCCGGTGGAGGACGTTGTTGCCTTCGAAGCCGCCGCGTTGAAAAAAGAGGGGCTGGATTTACCTGCCGTACCGCCGCGCTATCGCAGCAGCTACTTCGCCCATATCTTCGGCGGCGGCTACGCGGCGGGCTATTACGCCTATCTCTGGACGCAGATGCTGGCGGACGATGGCTACCAGTGGTTTGTCGAGCGGGGTGGGCTGACTCGCGAAAACGGACAGAAATTCCGCGAGGCGATTTTGTCCCGCGGCAACAGCACTGATTTAGCTGAACTTTACCGGAACTGGCGCGGGCACGATCCGAAGATCGAACCGATGCTGGAGAATCGTGGATTGAGTGGGTAAGGGCATTACTGGCTGAAGACAGAACCGGGCGTTAAGCCCGGTATTTTGCCCGAATTTGTTCTTCCCCGCGAAAATAATAAAGATAGTAAAGTCCGGACATGGAGAAAAATTATGGACATTATTCAACCTGTCTGGCCTGCTGCGGTCTATTTTATTGTGTCTGTTGCAGTTTTTATCTTGCTTTACCTGGGGAAGTTAAAAGTTAACAGGCTCCATAAATACCCGCTATTTATTGCCTATATGGTGTTCGTTATTGCTACGGCAGCCGTTCAGATAAATATCTTTGCAAATGGCTACGAATTTGTCAGAGGGTTTTTACATATTGATTTTGACCCTTATCGATATGACACGGTGTATTGGGGATCGTTGTTTTTCGCCATGCTTTACTTACTGGCGATGCCGCGGAACACGTTTTAGGATAACGTATTTGTTTCACCATAGAGTCAGGTACAGGAACAGAGCCAGCGAGAATAAACCGGCTTTACCCATGAGTAACATTGACTGGGAAAGTGAATTCGGCATAATTTATTCTTGTGGTGAATGTTCTGCGCCAAAGGGCGTTCCAGGCAGTTGCCCTCTGCGGGTATGCGCATGTCTTTGCTGACTCGGGCAACGACACCGGGAGACACCACATTCTGTCTGCAAAATGTTGTCCCATTGGAAGGGGGTGAAGTGTTTAAGTTTAATTCATCTGTATTCGTTTTATTTCTTTTGTCAGGCTGTAGTGCCGATCTGGTTCTTAGCCCTCCTGAACAACCTGAATATAAATCAATGCCTGAAATAACCCAGTCTGTGACGCCATCACAACAGCGTGCCATTATGGCTGGTGAGAGGCCCGACTGGTCAGAAAGGGCACCAGTCAACACAATGAAGCGATATTAATAAATACCTGTCCCACCTTTATTTTACGTCGATGACAGGGAAACTCCGGCATACGCCATGGCGGGTTTCCCTGTCACTAAACGCCTGTTACTCATGCGTCAGCCACATGTCTGACTCTTCAAACATTTCCTCAAGCATACGGTTCAGCTTTTCCCGGTCGCTTTTGCTGGCATCGCTATTCAGGCCGTTCGCCTGCATCGGCTTAACCTTGACGCTGGCATCAGGAAAAATCCGGTGCACGCGTTTTGTCAGTTCAGCCAGAATTATCTCCCTGGCTCCCTCCAGCCCCTGTACGTTGCGCTTGTCATAAACCAGTTCAACAAACATCTTTTTTCCTTATGAATATTAATTATGCGATTCAGTCTGAACGTAAAAATACTACTGTATATTGGCACAGTCAAACGACATTCCGGCTAAAGAAGTGCCATGCCGTCCTTCAGCTTGTCGCGTTGATGACAATCTATTCATTTAGTCTTTAAAACGAGCAGTCGAAGCGTTTAAGCGTAAAATTTACAAAAACCATAATTCGAAGCCAGAGAGAAACTTACAAGCGAAACGGTGAAGGTTTAAACAGTCGCTGCGGTTCAGCTGCCTTGCGCGTGCTTCAAAACAAAACTACTGTATATAAAAGGGTCTTCCCCGATCATGGTGGGAGACTCATAACTCCATGTTTAACCTGCCGTAATGGAACATCACTGCGATTTTGAAGCGCTCTTTGTTCCGGTATCCTCTGGACTTGATCCTCAGCAACCGTATTTTACTGTTCAGTGATTCTGCGTTGCCGTTTGATACCCGATGCTTCATCGCATTCAGGATCCCGTACAGCCGTTTACGTAACGTCCGGGCTGCACTGCTCAGCAGCGGGACTCCCACATCTTTGGCCATCGCGATCCATTCCAGCCACAGACGTCTGCTGTGCCCGTCATACCGACGGTTCCAGAGCTCCCGGGCCATCTCTTTCATTGCCCAGCAACGGCTGGTTTCAGGCAGGGCCATCTGCGCCGCTTCCAGTCTTTCTGCTATTCGACCATGACGTTTATGGCGGCCGTACAACCACAGATAACGGGAGCGATGTGCACTTTTTCGTGCCTGCAACGGGATGATTTTCATCTCTGACTGCCGTGTTTTATCCACGACGGCACAGAGCATTTTCGCGACATGGAAGTGATCGAAGGCGATTTTTTCTACCGCGTTGGGCAGGTGGATACGGGCTGCGCTGATATAAGCCGGGTTCATGTCCATCGACAGGGTTTTGATGGATTCGATCTGACGGTCGCCCAGGCTCCTGAGGTAACCCGCCAGGCTTTCAACACCGCGATCATCCCTGAGCTCCAGAGCCTGTCCCTGTGTATCAGAGATAACCGTGACGTACTGATGACCCTTTTTGAAGGCGACCTCATCAACACAGAGATGACGTGCTGACTGCGGGGCTTTACGGCGGGCGAGTCCACGCTTAACCGCCCGCTGCATAATGTTATCGACGGCATTCCAGCTCAGCCTCAGCTGTTTCCTGACTGCATCGACGGTGCTGATTTTCAGCCATGAGATGACGAACGACTCGAACAGCAGCGTGTAGCGGCTTCCCGGTCCCGCCCATGGAACAGGCAGGGTCTGACAACCATGGTCCAGGCACATGATTCGGGGGACACCGGCTTCAACCAGAGTGGCGAACTGGCAGGTATCAAGGTGACGCCATTTGCGATGTCGGTGGTCGTGCACAGGGCAGGTTTTACCGCAGGTCGGGCAGGATAATGACGCGTTTTCAGCGATACCGACGATGACGGTAACAGAACCGGCTTTTTCATCAAGGGAAAGGGATTTAACCTGCCATGGAGCGGTCAGGTTAAGGATGCGGGCATAGAGAGATTTCTCATCCATGGTGATGCTCTCAGGTGATAAAACATACCATTATCATGCCCTCAGCCACCACAATAAGGGAAGACCCATATAAAAACAGTAGTAGAGGTATGCGTAATGGAATTTATCAGACCTGCAGAACTGCGTGAGATTATCGCGCTTCCACTTTTCAGCGATTTAGTTCAGTGCGGATTCCCAAGCCCGGCTGCCGACTATGTGGAACAGCGCATCGATCTGAATGAGCTTCTCGTTGCTCATCCCAGCTCGACGTATTTCGTGAAAGCCGCGGGTGATTCGATGATTGAGGGGGGAATAAGCGACGGCGATTTGCTGGTGGTGGATAGCTCCCGAACGGCCGAGCATGGAGATATCGTCATCGCCGCGGTGGAAGGGGAATTTACCGTTAAGCGCCTGCAGCTGCGGCCTACCGTTCAGCTCAATCCGATGAACAGCGCTTATTCGCCGATTATCGTTGGCAGCGAAGACACGCTGGACGTCTTCGGCGTGGTTACTTTTATTGTTAAATCGGCCAGCTGATATGTTTGCGCTCTGTGATGTGAACTCATTCTACTCATCATGCGAGACGGTATTCAGGCCAGATTTGAGAGGCCGACCGGTGGTTGTCCTCTCAAATAACGACGGTTGTGTGATAGCGCGCAGCGCAGAGGCCAAAGCCGCTGGCGTGACGATGGGGGGCGCCATACTTTAAGCAGAAGGACCTGTTCCGGCGCGCCGGCGTGGTTTGCTTCAGCAGCAACTACGAACTTTACGCTGACATGTCCAACCGGGTAATGACCACGCTGGAAGAAATAAGCCCTCGCGTCGAAATATATTCCATTGACGAGGCCTTTTGTGACCTCACCGGGGTTCGAAACTGCCGGGATCTGACTGACTTTGGCAAGGAGATCCGCGACACGGTTTTGAAGCGTACGCACCTGAGGGTCGGCGTTGGCATTGCCCAGACGAAGACGCTGGCGAAGCTGGCAAATCACGCGGCGAAGAAATGGCAGCACCAGACGGGTGGGGTGGTGGATTTATCCAATATCGACCGCCAGCGCCGGCTGTTGGCTATCGTGCCGGTAGAGGACGTGTGGGGCGTGGGCAGGCGCATCAGCAAGAGGCTCAACGCGATGGGCATCAAAACGGCGCTGGATCTCTCAGAGCAGAGCACGTGGATTATCCGCAAGCACTTTAATGTGGTGCTGGAGCGAACGGTCCGGGAGCTGCGCGGCGAGCCATGCCTCGATCTGGAAGAGTTTGCACCGACAAAGCAGGAGATCGTCTGTAGCCGTTCATTCGGTGAACGCGCCACAGAATATGAGCAGGTGCGTCAGGCTATATGCAGCTATGCGGCCCGCGGCGCTGAGAAGTTACGCGGAGAGCACCAGTATTGCCGCTTTATCTCGGCGTCGTCAAGACCTCCCCATTCGCGCTGAACGAGCCCTATTACGGCAAGAGTGCCTCAATGACGCTTCTCACGCCCACTCAGGATTCCCGCGACATTATCAACGCTGCGGTAAAGTGCCTCGATAAAATCTGGAAGGAGGGCCACCGCTACCAGAAAGCCGGCATTATGCTCGGGGACTTCTTCAGCCAGGGCGTTGCTCAGCTCAATTTGTTTGACAACAGCGCGCCGCGTGCCGGAAGCGAAAAGCTGATGGAAGTGCTGGATCGTCTGAACGCGAAGGATGGAAAGGGTACGCTTTACTTTGCCGGGCAGGGCATACAGCAGCAATGGCAGATGAAGCGTGAAATGCTTTCGCCGCGGTACACGACCCGCTATTCAGATTTACTGAGGATTCGATGAATGTTAACGGCTGTTTTGTGCCATGAGAGGACATTCACAAGAGAACGCCGTTGATGCATTCTTGAAGAGATGACGCATGATGTTTATTTTCGTATGGTAACTGACAACTCTAAAAAAACAGTACGGAGAAAGCATGGACAGCAGTCAGGGAATGTTAAGGATCGCAGCAGGACAGTTTGCTCCGGCGCGCGGCTGTATTGATGAGAATATGCGTTATCATGAAATGTTGGTTGAGTCTGCGGCATCGGCAGACGTTGATCTTATCTTTTTTCCTGAACTTTCTCTCACGGGTTATGAACCAGAAATGGCTGAAGATCTGGCTCTGGCTGATGAAAGCTGTCTAAGTCCACTACAGTTATTGTCTGACAGATACGATATGACGATTATTGTGGGCGCGCCGTTGCGTGTTACAGATGGAAAACCGGCTATTGGTGCATGCGTGATTTCATCAAAACGGCCTGTTTTCTGTTACCGAAAAATATATCTCCATCCCGGAGAATCCGATTATTTTTCAGCGGGTAATGCTGAGTGCGTATTTAAGGAAAGGTCATTTAATGTCGGCATGGCCATATGCGCAGATGCAGGGCAGCCAGTACATGCAGAACGCACGGTGCAGCAGGGGGCTGAAGTGTATCTGAATGCCGTTTTGAGCGCCGGCGGATTTGATAAAGACTCAGGGCAGTTGCAAAGTTACGCCAGACTTTACGCAATGCCCACGCTGATGGCCAATTACTGTGGCCCGTCAGGTGGATGGAAACCGGTCGGCAAGAGTTCCGCATGGGATGCAAGGGGTGAACTTATTGCTCAGGCTCCGGAGGATTGTGCGGCCCTAGTCATCGTGGACCTACAGGATGATGGGTGCTCCGGGCAAGTGATTTGCCTCCGTAAATAAAAAAGATTGAGAAAGTTCAACAGGTCTCTTTTGAAAAGTCGTCAGCGCTTCTCTGTCATTTCAGAGAGGTGCTTTTTTCTTTCAGTAAATCAGTTGTCCTGTGGCGCTGGTCAAGCAAACGCTGACCGTTGGTGCGGCGTGGCGCCGCGATGAATCCTTTCTCTACCAGCCTGACGGTGGCTGACTTTAATATCGGCGGTATTTCTGGCTCGGCTGCGGATCGCAGCAGTAAAAACCATACCCAAATCAGTGCGCTGTATATTGAAGATAATATTGAGCCGGTTCCCGGCACGAATATTATTCCCGGCCTGCACTTTGGTTATCTAAACGAGTCCGGCGGTAACATTTCCAGAATTTCTGCCCGTCAATGACTCCTTAAAGCGTCTATACAGCAAACGAAAACTCGTTTAATACCATACTTACGATGATGAGCTGGTCACTCAGCTCGCAGAACGACGATGCCCGGTTTCGCGCGCATATATTCCAGAAACGCCGAATCCACCACTTTTCTGTTTGCGGCCAGCGAGGAGGCATTTCTGAACCATACCCGACCGTCGTGGCGGACTACTATCCCCACATGCGACACGTCCAGCCCCTCAAGCGGAGAATAGACGCCGACATAATCTCCGGTTTTCAAGCGGTCCAGCACCTGCTGAGTGATGGCGTTTCCAGGAATATAATTAATTTTACGGGGATGTATGCCCAGGCCGGAGATGTACTCACCCCCATCCGGTTTGCGGTTAAGCTGCTTGTAGACGACAGCATAGTCAGGGCTTATCTCCGGCGTAACGTCCCGGGCATTGCGTGGTTGCGTGGCGAACCAGTCAGAGAAGAAGTGCCGGCGGCTGAGATAGTCAACATTCCCCTGGGTGTAACGAACCTCCGCCAGATTATGCAGAAATGTTGTCTTGTCATGGCTGCGCGTCAGCGCCTCGACGTAATCTGCCAACGTAAAGCAGTCCACGCCGTTGAAATTCGCGACAAGCGCTTCGGGAGTGTCGGGCCCTCCGATGAGCGTGTCAGCCTGGTAAGGCGTACCGAGAAAAGCAGCCGACACGCGGCTGATAATTTCCCCGTGTTTTTGACCTGAAGAAGGGATGACGTCCGACCGGATTATCCGGCTGACTTTTTCCGCCGTCACGCTGTCCATGATGGTCTGATATTTCTCTGTACGGGGTGTGGCACAGGAAGTCAGACATACCGACATCAGTAAAACTGTCCATGCTTTTACGTTCACAATCATATTCCTTAAAGGTGCAGGTGAGATTTTTACCTTTAAGAAAGACGAACGTAATTGATATAAAAAACCGCTACTGGTTGATTCCCGATTGAAAAATCAGGAACTGGAAAGTGAAAAATGTGAAGGCCATCATACGACCTGACTCAGCAGGATTATCGTGTGGGGGCCGATCGCTCAGTGATGTCTGAATGCAAATGGTTGTCGGACATTTTGTCGATTCCGGCGCAGAACCCCAAGCTGGCGGCGGTTTACTGGCGGCTACGTAATTGATTGCGGGGTGGAGGAGCCCGATTACGCTTTTCGACAAATAGCGCAGCGCGTTTACCTCCGGTAAATACTGGCGATGTTACGATGATGCCTGATTCAATGTTTTATCGTTATGGAAAACCTGCGCCATGTTAATAAAATCCCCACCCCGTCGCGTATTGGCCTGTGCTGCGGCTCTGTTAATTGTTTTTAGCATCGCCTTGTTCTTCTTCCTGAAAAGCCCACAGGTTCCTGATTATGTTACCGCTCCAGTACGCCTCGGCGATATTGAAAACGCCGTACTTGCTACCGGTCGGATTGATGCGATTGAGCGGGTCAACGTTGGGGCACAGGTTTCTGGCCAGGTTAAGTCGCTGAAAGTGAAGTTAGGCGATCGCGTCACGAAAGGGCAGCTAATCGCTGAAATTGATGACGTACCGCAGCGTAATGATTTACGCAACGCCGAGGCCGCTCTCAACGTGGTCAAAGCAGAGCTTCAGGCTAAGCAGGCGCAGTTGAAGCAAGCCTCTTTGCGTTTTAAGCGCCAGCGCCAGATGCTAAACGAGGATGCCAGCTCGAGGGAAGATTTCGAAACGGCTGAAACCACGCTGGCCACTACTCGCGCTGAGCTATCGGCATTGAACGCCAAACTCGTCCAGTCGCAAATTGATGTCGATAAGAAAAAGGTCGATCTGGGTTATACAAAAGTTGTTGCTCCAATGGACGGCATTGTTATTGCCGTTGTCACCCAACAGGGCCAAACGGTTAACTCCAGCCAAAGTGCGCCGACCATTATCAAACTTGCTCGTCTGGACGTTATGACAATTAAAGCCCAGATCTCTGAGGCGGATATCACGCGAATTTCACCGGGACAGAAAGCCAGATTCACCATTTTTTCGGAGCCGGATAAGCATTATGACGCCACGTTACGTACCGTTGAACTGGCACCTGAGTCGGTTATGAAAGATGATACCCTGGCCAGCAGTAGCTCAGCCTCGGGGTCAGGCACGTCAAATGCTTCGGTGTACTACAACGCGCTGCTGGATGTTCCCAATCCAGAAAACCGTCTGCGAATTGCCATGACAGCACAGGTGTCCTTGCTGTCTGGAGAAGCTAAAAATACGTTGCTGGTGCCGATTCAGGCTGTTCACATTAATGGCAACAAGCAGCAGGTGCAGGTATTAACCAGTGATAACCGGCTGGAAACCCGCGAGGTCAAAACCGGCATTACTAACAGTGTGGATATTCAGGTCCTGGAAGGCTTAAACGTTGGGGAACATGTTGTGTTATCGCAGCCGGGTGAAAAAGCGCCCGGGGAAGGGTTTGTATCTTGAGTAATATCATAGAACTCAAGGCATCAGCCGCACCTACAGGAACGGTGGACAGGATCTCACCGTGCTAAAAGGGATTGATTTGACTATCGCAGCAGGGGAGATGGTAGCGATCATCGGCGCCTCCGGTTCCGGTAAGTCAACCCTGATGAATATTATGGGCTGTCTCGATGTCCCTGATTGTGGCGACTACTATATCAGCGGTCAAAATGCCGCCCAGCTTTCACCTGACGATCTGGCAAGGATCCGCCGGGAGCACATCGGCTTTATCTTCCAGCGTTATCATTTAATGCCCGACCTGAGCGCGTTAAGTAACGTTGAAATTCCGGCGATTTATGCAATAGTGAGCGCGAAAAGCGCCGTCTGCGCGCGGCTACTCTGCTGGTAGACTCGGGCTGGAAGGGCGTGAACATCATAAGCCGGGAGAGCTTTCAGGCGGCCAGCAGCAGCGTGTCAGTATTGCCCGCTCGCTGATCAACGGCGGTGAAATCATTCTGGCGGATGAACCAACCGGCGCGCTGGATACGCAGTCCGGTCAGGAAGTGCTGTCAATACTCAGTGAACTGAATCAGCGTGGCCATACCGTGGTTATGGTGACGCATGATATGAGGTAGCGCAGCATGCTAACCGTATTATTGAGCTGCGTGACGGTGAAATTATTTCTGATACCGGTAGTCGAGTTACTTCCGGGGTTGCCCTTACACCACCAGACAGCGTTCAGCAGAGCTGGTGGCAAAGTATTTTTGACCGTACCCGTGAATCCCTGCACATGGCGTTAAAAGCGATGAATGCGCATCGCCTGCGTACGACGTTAACCATGACGGGCATTATTTTTGGTATCGCCGCGGTTGTTACGGTGGTGGCACTGGGTGAAGGCGCGAAACAGCGAACCCTTGAGAATATCAAGGAGCTTGGAACCAACGTGGTGAGCATCTACCCGGGAAGGGATTTCTTTGACGACAGCACCGAAGGCATTCGTACGCTGGTCCCGGCAGACGCCGAAGCATTAGCAAAGCAGGGGTTTGTTGACAGCGTCAGCCCCGAAGTTAACGCTTCAGACAACATTCGCTTTCTCGGTAATCCGCTACCGCCACGATCAATGGCGTTGGGCGCGATCATTTTCGCGTAAACGGTATTGAACTGATGCAGGGATCAACTTTCCGGGACGATCGAAATGCCTTGCAGGAGGTCATCATTGATGAAAACGCCCGCAAGGCGTTATTTGACGATGCAGGACTAAAGGCACTTGGGCAAATCGTTTTTCTGGGTTCAGTGCCTGCACGGGTTGTCGGCATCGCCAAAGGGGAACAGCCGAAGCTATGCGCCTAATCGTATAAACGTCCTGGATGCCTTACAGCACGGTGATGTACCGAATGACAGGAAAACCGGTGTTGACCAGCATCAGCGTAAGGCTTAAGGATGATGTTGCCAACGAGGGGCAGCGGTTAGCGCTATTCTCAGCTTCTGACCCAA
>CATOUR010000772.1:0-40792 GCA_951848785.1 Callosobruchus maculatus | reverse complement strand
ACAGAAATCAAGCAGATAACAACTGTAAACGATAGAAAACGACCAAATACAACCGAATAGGGTCAGAACTAACTCAAAACGACAGAAAGCAAGCAGATAACAGCGGGAAACAGCAGAAAACGACTAAACACAGCCGAATACAACCAAAATGAGTAGAAAACAGCTAAAAACAACAGAAAGCAGGCAGATAACAGCTGTAAACGGTAGAAAATGACCAAATACAACCGAATAGAGCCAAATCCGGCTAAAGACGACAGAAAGTAAGCAGATAACAGCGCTAGACAACAGAAAACCACTAAACACAGCGGAATACAACTGAAAATAACAGAAAACAGCTCTTAGAACAACAGAAAGCAAGCAGATAACGGCTGTAAACGGTAGAAAACGACCGAATACAACCAAATAGAACAGAAAACAGAGCATAACAACAGAAAGCAGGCAGATAACAGCGCTAAACAATAGAAAACGACTAAATTCCGCCGAATACAACAAGAAAAGGACAGAAAACAGCTAAAAACAACAGAAATCAAGCAGATAACAACTGTAAACGGTACAAAACGACCAAATACAACCGAATAGAGTCAAAACTATCGCAAAACGACAGAAAGCAAGCAGATAACGGCTGTGAACGCTAGAAAGCGACCGAGTACAACCAAATAGAACAGAAAACAAAGCATAACAACAGAAAGCGGGCAGATAACAGCGCTAAACAATAGAAAACGACTAAATTCAGCCGAATACAACAAGAAAAGAACAGAAAATAGCTAAAAACAACAGAAATCAGGCAGATAACGGCTGTAAACGGTAGAAAACGACTGAATACAACCAAATAGAACAGAAAACAGAGCATAACAACAGAAAGAAGGCAGATAAAAGCGCTAAACAATAAAAAACGACTAAATTCAGCCGAATACAACAAGGAAAGAACAGAAAACAGCTAAAAACAACAGAAATCGAGTAGATAACAACTGTAAACGATAGAAAACGACCAAATACAACCGAATAGAGCCAAAACCGACAGAAAGCAAGCAGATAACAGCGCTAAACAAAAGAAAACGACTAAGCACAGCCGAATACATCCGAAAATAACAGAAAACAGCTCTCAAAGCAACAGAAAGCAAGCAGATAACGGCTGTAAACGGTAGAAAACGACTGAATACAACCAAATAGAACATAAAACAGAGCATAACAACAGAAAGCGAGCAGATAACAGCGCTAAACAATAGAAAGCGACTAAATTCAGCCGAATACAACAAGAAAAGAACAGAAAATAGCTAAAAACAACAGAAATCAAGCAGATAACAACTGTAGACGATAGAAAACGACCAAATACAACCGAATAGGGTCAGAACTAACTCAAAACGACAGAAAGCAAGCAGATAACAGCGGGAAACAGCAGAAAACGACTAAACACAGCCGAATACAACCAAAATGAGTAGAAAACAGCTAAAAACAACAGAAAGCGGGCAGATAACAGCGCTAGACAACAGAAAACCACTAAACACAGCGGAATACAACTGAAAATAACAGAAAACAGCTCTTAGAACAACAGAAAGCAAGCAGATAACGGCTGTAAACGGTAGAAAACGACCGAATACAACCAAATAGAAGAGAAAACAGAGCATAACAACAGAAAGCAGGCAGATAACAGCGCTAAACAATAGAAAACGACTAAATTCAGCCGAATACAACAAGAAAAGGACAGAAAACAGCAAAAAACAACAGAAATCAAGCAGATAACAACTGCAAACGGTACAAAACGACCAAATACAACCGAATAGAGTCAAAACTAATGCAAAACGACAGAAAGCAAGCAGATAACGGCTGTAAACGGTAGAAAACGACCGAATACAACCAAATAGAAGAGAAAACAGAGCATAACAACAGAAAGCGGGCAGATAACAGCGCTAAACAATAGAAAACGACTAAATTCAGCCGAATACAACAAGAAAAGGACAGAAAATAGCTAAAAACAACAAAAAGCAGGCAGATAACAGCTGTAAACGGCAGAAAATGACCAAATACAACCGAATAGAGTCAAATCCAGCTAAAAACGGCAGAAAGTAAGCAGATAACAGCGCTAAGCAACAGAAAACGACTAAATACAGCGGAATACAACTGAAAATAACAGAAAACAGCTCCTAGAACAACAGAAAGCAAGCAGATAACGGCTGTAAACGGTAGAAAACGACCGAATACAACCAAATGGAACAAAAAACAGAGCATAACAACAGAAAGCAGGCAGATAACAGCGCTAAACAATAGAAGATGACTAAATTCAGCCGAATACAACAAGAAAAGAACAGAAAACAGCTAAAAACAACAGGAATCAAGCAGATAACAACTGCAAACGGTACAAAACGACCAAATACAACCGAATAGAACAGAAAACAGAGCATAGCAACAGAAAGCAGGCAGATAATAGCGCTAAACAACAGAAAACGACAAAACACAGCCGAATACATCCGAAAATAACAGAAAACAGCTCTCAAAACAACAGAAAGCAAGCAGATAACGGCTGTAAACGGTAGAAAACGACTGAATACAACCAAATAGAACAGAAAGCAGAGCATAACAACAGAAAGAAGGCAGATAAAAGCGCTAAACAATAAGAAACGACTAAATTCAGCCGAATACAACAAGAAAACAACAGAAAACAGCTAAAAACAACAGAAATCGAGTAGATAACAACTGTAAACGATAGAAAACGAGCAAATACAACCGAATAGAGCCAAAACCGACAGAAAGCAAGCAGATAACAGCGCTAAACAAGAGAAAACGACTAAGCACAGCCGAATACATCCGAAAATAACAGAAAACAGCTCTCAAAGCAACAGAAAGCAAGCAGATAACGGCTGTAAACGGTAGAAGACGACTGAATACAACCAAATAGAACAGAAAGCAGAGCATAACAACAGAAAGCAGGCAGATAACAGCGCTAAACAATAGAAAATGACTAAATTCTGCCGAATACAACAAGAAAAGAACAGAAAACAACTAAAAACAACAGGAATCAAGCAGATAACAACTGTAAACGGTACAAAACGACCAAATACAACCGAATAGAACAGAAAACAGAGCATAACAACAGAAAGCAGGCAGATAATAGCGCTAAACAACAGAAAACGACAAAACACAGCCGAATACATCCGAAAATAACAGAAAACAGCTCTCAAAACAACAGAAAGCAAGCAGATAACAGCTGTAAACGGTAGGAAATGACCAAATACAACCGAATAGAGTCAAATCCAGCTAAAAACGACAGAAAGTAAGCAGATAACAGCGCTAAGCAACAGAAAACGACTAAATACAGCGGAATACAACTGAAAATAACAGAAAACAGCTCCTAGAACAACAGAAAGCAAGCAGATAACGGCTGTAAACGGTAGAAAACGACCGAATACAACCAAGTAGAACAGAAAACAGAGCATAACAACGGAAAGCAGGCAGGTAACAGCGCTAAACAATAGAAAATGACTAAATTCAGCCGAATACAACAAGAAAAGAACAGAAAACAGCTAAAAACAACAGAAATCAAGCAGATAACAACTGTAAACGGTACAAAACGACCAAATACAACCGAATAGGGTCAGATTTAACTCAAAACGACAGAAAGCAAGCAGATAACAGCGGGAAACAGCAGAAAACGACTAAACACAGCCGAATACAATTAAAATGAGTAGAAAACAGCTAAAAACAACAGAAAACAGGCAGATAACAGCTGTAAACGGTAGAAAATGACCAAATACAACCGAATAGAGTCAAAACTAACGCAAAACGACAGAAAGCAAGCAGATAACGGCTGTAAACGCTAGAAAGCGACCGAGTACAACCAAATAGAACAGAAAACAGAGCATAACAAAAGAAAGCGGGCAGATAACAGCGCTAAACAATAGAAAACGACAAAACACAGCCGAATACATCCGAAAATAACAGAAGACAGCTCTCAAAACAACAGAAAGCAAGCAGATAACGGCTGTAAACGGTAGAAAATGACCAAATACAACCGAATAGAGCCAAATCCGGCTAAAAACGACAGAAAGTAAGCAGATAACAGCGCTAGACAACAGAAAACCACTAAACACAGCGGAATACAACTGAAAATAACAGAAAACAGCTCTTAGAACAACAGAAAGCAAGCAGACAACGGCTGTAAACGGTAGAAAACGACCGAATACAACCAAATAGAACAGAAAACAGAGCATAACAACAGAAAGCAGGCAGATAACAGCGCTAAACAATAGAAAACGACTAAATTCAGCCGAATACAACAAGAAAAGGACAGAAAACAGCCAAAAACAACAGAAATCAAGCAGATAACAACTGCAAACGGTACAAAACGACCAAATACAACCGAATAGAGTCAAAACTAACGCAAAACGACAGAAAGCAAGCAGATAACGGCTGTAGACGCTAGAAAGCGACCGAGTACAACCAAATAGAACAGAAAACAGAGCATAACAACAGAAAGCGGGCAGATAACAGCGCTAAACAATAGAAAGCGACTAAATTCAGCCGAATACAACAAGAAAAGAACAGAAAATAGCTAAAAACAACAAAAAGCAGGCAGATAACAGCTGTAAACGGTAGAAAATGACCAAGTGCAACCGAATAGAGTCAAATCCAGCTAAAAACGACAGAAGGTAAGCAGATAACGGCGCTAAGCGACAGAAAACGGCTAAATACAGCGGAATACAACTGAAAATAACAGAAAACGGCTCCTAGAACAACAGAAAGCAAGCAGATAACGGCTGTAAACGGTAGAAAATGACCGAATACAACCAAATAGAACAGAAAACAGAGCATAACAACAGAAAGCAGGCGGATAGCAGCGCTAAACAACAGAAAATGACTAAATTCAGCCGAATACAACAAGAAAAGAACAGAAAACAGCTAAGAACGACAGAAATCAAGCAGATAACAACTGTAAACGGTACAAAACGACCAAACACAACCGAATAGAGTCAAAGCTAACGCAAAACGACAGAAAGCAAGCAGATAGCGGCTGCAAACGCTAGAAAGCGACCGAGTACAACCAAATAGAACAGAAAACAGAGCATAACAACAGAAAGCGGGCAGATAACAGCGCTAAACAATAGAAAACCGACTAAATTCAGCCGAATACAACAAGAAAAGAACAGAAAATAGCTAAAAACAACAGAAATCAAGCAGATAACAACTGTAAACGGTACAAAACGACCAAATACAACCGAATAGAACAGAAAACAGAGCATAACAACAGAAAGCAGGCAGATAACAGCGCTAAACAACAGAAAACGACAAAACACAGCCGAATACATCCGAAAATAACAGAAAACAGCTCTCAAAACAACAGAAAGCAAGCAGATAACGGCTGTAAACGGTAGAAAACGACTGAATACAACCAAGTAGAACAGAAAGCAGAGCATAACAAAAGAAAGAAGGCAGATAAAAGCGCTAAACAATAAAAAACGATTAAATTCAGCCGAATACAACAAGAAAAGAACAGAAAACAGCTAAAAACAACAGAAATCGAGTAGACAACAACTGGAAACGATAGAAAACGACCAAATACAACCGAATAGAGCCAAAACCGACAGAAAGCAAGCAGATAACAGCGCTAAACAAGAGAAAACGACTAAGCACAGCCGAATACATCCAAAAATAACAGAAAACAGCTCTCAAAGCAACAAAAAGCAAGCAGATAACGGCCGTAAACGGTAGGAAACGGCCGCATGCAACTAAATAGAACAGAAAACAGAGCATAACAACAGAAAGCGGGCAGATAACAGCGCTAAACAATAGAAAACGACTAAATTCAGCCGAATACAACAAGAAAAGAACAGAAAATAGCTAAAAACAACAGAAATCAAGCAGATAACAACTGTAAATGATAGAAAACGACCAAATACAACCGAATAGGGTCAGAACTAACTCAAAACGACAGAAAGCAAGCAGATAACAGCGGGAAACAGCAGAAAACGACTAAACACAGCCGAATACAACCAAAATGAGTAGAATACAGCTAAAAACAACAGAAAGCAGGCAGATAACAGCTGTAAACGGTAGAAAACGACCGAATACAACCAAATAGAACAGAAAACGGAGCATAACAACAGAAAGCAGGCAGATAACAGCGCCAAACAATAGAAAACGACTAAATTCAGCCGAATACAACAAGAAAACGACAGAAAACAGCTAAAAACAACAGAAATCAAGCAGATAACAACTGTAAACGGTACAAAACGACCAAATACAACCGAATAGAGTCAAAACTAACGCAAAACGACAGAAAGCAAGCAGATAACGGCTGTAAACGGTAGAAAACGACTGAGTACAACCAAATAGAACAGAAAACAGAGCATAACAACAGAAAGAAGGCAGATAAAAGCGCTAAACAATAAAAAACGACTAAATTCAGCCGAATACAACCAGAAAAGAACAGAAAACAGCTAAAAACAACAGAAATCGAGTAGATAACAACTGTAAGCGATAGAAAACGACCAAATACAACCGAATAGAGCCAAAACCGACAGAAGGCAAGCAGATAACAGCGCTAACCAAGAGAAAACGACTAAGCACAGCCGAATACATCCGAAAATAACAGAAAACAGCTCTCAAAGCAACAGAAAGCAAGCAGATAACGGCTGTAAACGGTAGGAAACGGCCGCATGCAACTAAATAGAACAGAAAACAGAGCATAACAACAGAAAGCGGGCAGATAACAGCGCTAAACAATAGAAAACGACTAAATTCAGCCGAATACAACAAGAAAAGAACAGAAAATAGCTAAAAACAACAGAAATCAAGCAGATAACAGATAATAAATGATAGAAAACGACCAAATACAACCGAATAGGGTCAGAACTAACTCAAAACGACAGAAAGCAAGCAGATAACAGCGGGAAACAGCAGAAAACGACTAAACACAGCCGAATACAACCAAATAGAACAGAAAACAGAGCATAACAACAGAAAGCAGGCAGATAACAGCGCCAAACAATAGAAAACGACTAAATTCAGCCGAATACAACAAGAAAACGACAGAAAACAGCTAAAAACAACAGAAATCAAGCAGATAACAACTGTAAACGGTACAAAACGACCAAATACAACCGAATAGAGTCAAAACTAACGCAAAACGACAGAAAGCAAGCAGATAACGGCTGTAAACGATAGAAAGCGACCGAGTACAACCAAATAGAACAGAAAACAGAGCACAACAACAGAAAGCGGGTAGATAACAGCGCTAAACAATAGAAAACGACTAAATTCAGCCGAATGCAACAAGAAAAGAACAGAAAATAGCTAAAAACAACAAAAAGCAGGCAGATAACAGCTGTAAACGGTAGAAAATGACCAAATACAACCGAATAGAGTCAAATCCAGCTAAAAACGACAGAAAGTAAGCAGATAACAGCGCTAAGCAACAGAAAACGTCTAAATACAGCGGAATACAACTGAAAATAACAGAAAACAGCTCCTAGAACAACAGAAAGCAAGCAGATAACGGCTGTAAACGGTAGAAAACGACCGAATACAACCAAATAGAACAGAAAACAGAGCATAACAACAGAAAGCAGGCAGATAACAGCGCCAAACAATAGAAAACGACTAAATTCAGCCGAATACAACAAGAAAACGACAGAAAACAGCTAAAAACAACAGAAATCAAGCAGATAACCACTGTAAACGGTACAAAACGACCAAATACAACCAAATAGAACAGAAAACAGAGCATAACAACAGAAAGCAGGCAGATAACAGCGCTAAACAACAGAAAACGACAAAACACAGCCGAACACATCCGAAAATAACAGAAAACAGCTCTCACAA
The DNA here is from genome assembly GCA_951848785.1 of Callosobruchus maculatus. Lineage (NCBI taxonomy): Eukaryota > Metazoa > Arthropoda > Insecta > Coleoptera > Chrysomelidae > Callosobruchus > Callosobruchus maculatus. Next base: position 32,977 of record CATOUR010000772.1, on the reverse strand, counting down.
CAACAGAAAGCAAGCAGATAACGGCTGTAAACGGTAGAAAACGACTGAGTACAACCAAATAGAACAGAAAACAGAGCATAACAACAGAAAGAAGGCAGATAAAAGCGCTAAACAATAAAAAACGACTAAATTCAGCCGAATACAACCACAAAAGAACAGAAAACAGCTAAAAACAACAGAAATCGAGTAGATAACAACTGTAAACGATAGAAAACGACCAAATACAACCGAATAGAGCCAAAACCGACAGAAAGCAAGCAGATAACAGCGCTAACCAAATAGAAAACGACTAAGCACAGCCGAATACATCCGAAAATAACAGAAAACAGCTCTCAAAGCAACAGAAAGCAAGCAGATAACGGCTGTAAACGGTAGAAAACGGCCGCATGCAACTAAATAGAACAGAAAACAGAGCATATCAACAGAAATCGGGCAGATAACAGAGCTAAACAATAGAAAACGACTGAATTCAGCCGAATAAAACAAGAAAAGGACAGAAAACAGCTAAAAACAACAGAAATCAAGCAGATAACAACTGTAAACGGTACAAAACGACCAAATACAACCGAATAGAGTCAAAACTAACGCAAGACGGCAGAAAGCAAGCAGATAACGGCTGTAAACGCTAGAAAGCGGCCGAGTACAACCAAATAGAACAGAAAACAGAGCATAACAACAGAAAGCGGGCAGATAACAGCGCTAAACAATAGAAAACGACTAAATTCAGCCGAATACAACAAGAAAAGAACAGAAAATAGCTAAAAACAACAAAAAGCAGGTAGATAACAACTGTAAACGATAGAAAACGACCAAATACAACCGAATAGAGTCAGAACTAACTCAAAACGACAGAAAGCAAGCAGATAACAGCGGGAAACAGCAGAAAACGACTAAACACAGCCGAATACAACCAAAATGAGTAGAAAACAGCTAAAAACAACAGAAAGCAGGCAGATAACAGCTGTAAACGGTAGAAAATGACCAAATACAACCGAATAGAGCCAAATCCGGCTAAAAACGACAGAAAGTAAGCAGATAACAGCGCTAGATAACAGAAAACCACTAAACACAGCGGAATACAACTGAAAATAACAGAAGGCAGCTCCTAGAACAACAGAAAGCAAGCAGATATCGGCTGTAAATGCTAGAAAGCGACCGAGTACAACCAAATAGAACAGAAAACAGGGCATAGCAACAGAAAGCGGGCAGATAACAGCGCTAGACAATAGAAAACGACTAAATTCCGCCGAATACAACAAGAAAAGAACAGAAAATAGCTAAAAACAACAAAAAGCAGGCAGATAACAGCTGTAAACGGTAGAAAATGACCAAATACAACCGAATAGAGTCAAATCCAGCTAAAAACGACAGAAAGTAAGCAGATAACAGCGCTAAGCAACAGGAAACGACTAAATACAGCGGAATACAACTGAAAATAACAGAAAACAGCTCCTAGAACAACAGAAAGCAAGCAGATAACGGCTGTAAACGGTAGAAAACGACCGAATACAACCAAAATGAGTAGAAAACAGCTAAAAACAACAGAAAGCAGGCAGATAACAGCTGTGAACGGTAGAAAATGACCAAATACAACCGAATAGAGCCAAATCCGGCTAAAAAAGACAGAAAGTAAGCAGATAACAGCGCTAGACAACAGAAAACCACTAAACACAGCGGAATACAACTGAAAATAACAGAAAACAGCTCTTAGAACAACAGAAAGCAAGCAGATAACGGCTGTAAACGGTAGAAAAACGACCGAATACAACCAAATAGAACAGAAAACAGAGCATAACAACAGAAAGCAGGCAGATAACAGCGCTAAACAATAGAAAACGACTAAATTCAGCCGAATACAGCAAGAAAAGGACACAAAACGGCTAAAAACAACAGAAATCAAGCAGATATCGGCTGTAAATGCTAGAAAGCGACCGAGTACAACCAAATAGATCAGAAAACAGAGCATAACAACAGAAAGCGGGCAGATAACAGCGCTAAACAATAGAAAACGACTAAATTCAGCCGAATACAACAAGAAAAGAACAGAAAATAGCTAAAAACAACAAAAAGCAGGCAGATAACAGCTGTAAACGGTAGAAAATGACCAAATACAACCGAATAGAGTCAAATCCAGCTAAAAACGACAGAAAGTAAGCAGATAACAGCGCTAAGCAACAGAAAACGACTAAATACAGCGGAATACAACGGAAAATAACAGAAAACAGCTCCTAGAACAACAGAAAGCAAGCAGATAACGGCTGTAAACGGTAGAAAACGACCGAATACAACCAAAATGAGTAGAAAACAGCTAAAAACAACAGAAAGCAGGCAGATAACAGCGCTAAACAATAGAAAACGACTAAATTCAGCCGAATACAGCAAGAAAAGGACACAAAACAGCTAAAAACAACAGAAATCAAGCAGATAGCAACTGTAAACGGTACAAAACGACCAAATACAACCGAATAGAGTCAAAACTAACGCAAAACGACAGAAAGCAAGCAGATATCGGCTGTAAATGCTAGAAAGCGACCGAGTACAACCAAATAGAACAGAAAACAGAGCATAACAACAGAAAGCGGGCAGATAACAGCGCTAAACAATAGAAAACGGCTAAATTCAGCCGAATACAACAAGAAAAGAAAAGAAAACAGCTAAAAACAACAGAAATCAAGCAGATAACAACTGTAAGCGGTACAAAACGACCAAATACAACCGAATAGAACAGAAAACAGAGCATAACAACAGAAAGCAGGCAGATAACAGCGCTAAACTACAGAAAACGACAAAACACAGCCGAATACATCCGAAAATAACAGAAAACAGCTCTCAAAACAACAGAAAGCAAGCAGATAACGGCTGTAAACGGTAGAAAACGACTGGATACAACCAAATAGAACAGAAAACAGAGCATAACAACAGAAAGAAGGCAAATAAAAGCGCTAAACAATAAAAAACGACTAAATTCAGCCGAATACAACAAGAAAACGACAGAAAACAGCTAAAAACAACAGAAATCAAGCAGATAACAACTGTAAACGGTACAAAACGACCAAATACAACCGAATAGAGTCAAAACTAACGCAAAACGACAGAAATCAAGCAGATAACGGCAGTAAACGCTAGAAAGCGACCGAGTACAACCAAATAGAACAGAAAACAGAGCACAACAACAGAAAGCGGGTAGATAACAGCGCTAAACAATAGAAAACGACTAAATTCAGCCGAATACAACAAGAAAAGAACAGAAAATAGCTAAAAACAACAAAAAGCAGGCAGATAACAGCTGTAAACGGTAGAAAATGACCAAATACAACCGAATAGAGTCAATCCAGCTAAAAACGACAGAAAGTAAGCAGATAACAGCGCTAAGCAACAGAAAACGACTAAATACAGCGGAATACAACTGAAAATAACAGAAAACAGCTCCTAGAACAACAGAAAGCAAGCAGATAACGGCTGTAAACGGTAGAAAACGACCGAATACAACCAAATAGAACAGAAAACAGAGCATAACAACAGAAAGCAGGCAGATAACATCGCTAAACAATAGAAAATGATTAAATTCAGCCGAATACAACAAGAAAAGAACAGAAAACAGCTAAAAACAACAGAAGTCAAGCAGATAACAACTGTAAACGGTACAAAACGACCAAATACAACCGAATAGAACAGAAAACAGAGCATAACAACAGGAAGCAGGCAGATAACAGCGCTAAACAACAGAAAACGACAAAACACAGCCGAATACATCCGAAAATAACAGAAAAAAGCTCTCAAAACAACAGAAAGCAAGCAGATAACGGCTGTAAACGGTAGAAAACGACTGAGTACAACCAAATAGAACAGAAAACAGAGCATAACAACAGAAAGAAGGCAGATAAAAGCGCTAAACAATAAAAAACGACTAAATTCAGCCGAGTACAACCAGAAAAGAACAGAAAACAGCTAAAAGCAACAGAAATCGAGTAGATAACAACTGTAAACGATAGAGAACGACCAAATACAACCGAATAGAGCCAAAACCGACAGAAAGCAAGCAGATAACAGCGCTAACCAAGAGAAAACGACTAAGCACAGCCGAATACATCCCAAAATAACAGAAAACAGCTCTCAAAGCAACAGAAAGCAAGCAGATAACGGCTGTAAACGGTAGGAAACGGCCGCATGCAACTAAATAGAACAGAAAGCAGAGCATATCAACAGAAATCGGGCAGATAACAGAGCTAAACAATAGAAAACGACTGAATTCAGCCGAATACAACAAGAAAAGGACAGAAAACAGCTAAAAACAATAGAAATCAAGCAGATAACAACTGTAGACGGTACAAAACGACCAAATACAACCGAATAGAGTCAAAACTAACGCAAAACGACAGAAAGCAAGCAGATAACGGCTGTAAACGCTAGAAAGCGACCGAGTACAACCAAATAGAACAGAAAACAGAGCATAACAACAGAAAGCGGGCAGATAACAGCGCTAAACAATAGAAAACGACTAAATTCAGCCAAATACAACAAGAAAAGAACAGAAAATAGCTAAAAACAACAAAAAGCAGGTAGATAACAACTGTAAACGATAGAAAACGACCAAATACAACCGAATAGGGTCAGAACTAACTCAAAACGACAGAAAGCAAGCAGATAACAGCGGGAAACAGCAGAAAACGACTAAACACAGCCGAGTACAACCAAAATGAGTAGAAAACAGCTAAAAACAACAGAAAGCAGGCAGATAACAGCTGTAAACGGTAGAAAATGACCAAATACAACCGAATAGAGCCAAATCCGGCAAAAAACGACAGAAAGTAAGCAGATAACAGCGCTAGATAACAGAAAACCACTAAACACAGCGGAATACAACTGAAAATAACAGAAAACAGCTCTGAGAATAACAGAAAGCAAGCAGATAACGGCTGTAAACGGTAGAAAACGACCGAATACAACCAAATAGAACAGAAAACAGAGCATAACAACAGAAAGCAGGCAGACAACAGCGCTAAACAATAGAAAACGACTAAATTCAGCCGAATACAACAAGAAAAGGACAGAAAACAGCCAAAAACAACAGAAATCAAGCAGATAACAACTGCAAACGGTACAAAACGACCAAATACAACCGAATAGAGTCAAAACTAACGCAAAACGACAGAAAGCAAGCAGATAACGGCTGTAGACGCTAGAAAGCGACCGAGTACAACCAAATAGAACAGAAAACAGAGCATAACAACAGAAAGCGGGCAGATAACAGCGCTAAACAATAGAAAGCGACTAAATTCAGCCGAATACAACAAGAAAAGAACAGAAAATAGCTAAAAACAACAAAAAGCAGGCAGATAACAGCTGTAAACGGTAGAAAATGACCAAATACAACCGAATAGAGTCAAATCCAGCTAAAAACGACAGAAGGTAAGCAGATAACGGCGCTAAGCGACAGAAAACGACTAAATACAGCGGAATACAACTGAAAATAACAGAAAACGGCTCCTAGAACAACAGAAAGCAAGCAGATAACGGCTGTAAACGGTAGAAAATGACCGAATACAACCAAATAGAACAGAAAACAGAGCATAACAACAGAAAGCAGGCGGATAGCAGCGCTAAACAATAGAAAATGACTAAATTCAGCCGAATACAACAAGAAAGGGACAGAAAACAGCTAAGAACGACAGAAATCAAGCAGATAACAACTGTAAACGGTACAAAACGACCAAACACAACCGAATAGAACAGAAAACAGAGCATAACAACAGAAACAGGCAGATAACAGCGCTAAGCAACAGAAAACGACAAAACACAGCCGAACACATCCGAAAATAACAGAAAACAGCTCTCAAAACAACAGAAAGCAAGCAGATAACGGCTGTAAACGGTAGAAAACGACTGAATACAACCAAATAGAACAGAAAACAGAGCATAACAACAGAAAGAAGGCAGATAAAAGCGCCGAACAATAAAAAACGACTAAATTCAGCCGAATACAACAAGAAAAGAACAGAAAACAGCTAAAAACAACAGAAATCGAGTAGATAACAACTGTAAACGATAGAAAACGACCAAATACAACCGAATAGAGTCAAAACTAACGCAAAACGACAGAAAGCAAGCAGATAGCGGCTGCAAACGCTAGAAAGCGACCGAGTACAACCAAATAGAACAGAAAACAGAGCATAACAACAGAAAGCGGGCAGATAACAGCGCTAAACAATAGAAAACGACTAAATTCAGCCGAATACAACAAGAAAAGAACAGCAAATAGCTAAAAACAACAAAAAGCAGGCAGATAATAGCTGTAAATGGTAGAAAATGACCAAATACAACCGAATAGAGTCAAATCCAGCTAAAAACGACAGAAAGTAAGCAGATAACAGCGCTAAGCAACAGAAAACGACTAAATACAGCGGAATCCAACTGAAAATAACAGAAAACAGCTCCTAGAACAACAGAAAGCAGGCAGATAATGGCTGTAAACGGTAGAAAACGACCGAATACAACCAAATAGAACAGAAAACAGAGCATAACAACAGAAAGCAGGCAGATAACAGCGCTAAACAATAGAAAATGACTAAATTCAGCGGAATACAACAAGAAAAGAAAAGAAAACAGCTAAAAACAACAGAAATCAAGCAGATAACAACTGTAAACGGTACAAAACGACCAAATACAACCGAATAGAACAGAAAACAGAGCATAACAACAGAAAGCAGGCAGATAACAGCGCTAAACAACAGAAAACGACAAAACACAGCCGAATACATCCGAAAATAACAGAAAACAGCTCTCAAAACAACAGAAAGCAAGCAGATAACGGCTGTAAACGGTAGAAAACGACTGAATACAACCAAATAGAACAGAAAACAGAGCATAACAACAGAAAGAAGGCAGATAAAAGCGTGTAGTGAGCAACTAGTCACTGTCAAAACCGATACCAAATTTAGAAATAGCCAAAGTGATCAAGACGTCTAGTGGTGGAATTTAGAACCCAATGTTGTATGTGTGCCCATGGTAACCAGATTCTTTTAGCATGCATGTGTACCAACTCAGAGAGAATGAAATCAAACACAGAAATGTTATGATATGGTTTTTTTTATTATTTGTTTCTTAACATTTGTTTTGTATTTTATTAATCATGAGTGCTGAGTGTTTATGGTATGGTTTTGTTACTTGATTCTTGTATCTATCAAATCATGAGTGCTTTGTATTTCATATATTTTACTGGTGTAATATTTATATTGATATGTTGAAATATACGATTCAAAAATGTCTTAATAATAGTGGTAAACTGGCTCTTGTTATTGATATCGTATAATAAAGAAATGGTTATAAACATACACAGTCTAAATGATAAATAATAATAATAATAATACATGGTGGGCTAGATCTCTGTTTAACGTCAGGGAGAGAAATATGGATAGAATGTGGAAAAATGTAAAATATCAGCATATATAAATAAATATAACCAACCATATAAAGGAGTAAATAAAGGAGATAATTGGAATAGGTCCAGCCTGGGTGATTACCAGGCTATCAACCCTCCGTAAATAAATATCATATATAAAATAAAGAGAAATCAGTAAAGGTTGAAATAGATACAGATAAATAAGACAGAGTTATCTCTGTTCACCATTAGCCTGAAATACCTAGAGTAGACGGAAATCAGAGACCCAACGCCATATAGTATCGTCTCAAAAACAGGATGTATAGTATATACTTTGTGAAACACTCCAAAAATAGTAGCCAGAGACCACATTAGTTAATAATACAAACTCAAAAGACAACATACCTGCAAATATTCGTGAAAAAGACTCAAAAACCCTTCTGTTGAAATTTGGTCTCCCGCTTGTTACGTTTTTCCAAAAACAATCCCCTCTCGTAATTATTAAACAAAACTATCAACAAAACTATGGCAACGAATATCACAAGCTACTAGTTTATTAGTTTATTCCAGTGACCAAACACAACAACCAAAAGCATCACAGAACAATATCTTTTTTTGTGCAAACGGATTGACAATTAACACAGAATGAAAGGAAAGGAAGGAAGCATTACAGAACAGTAGTGCAGAATCACAGATGGAAAATTAATATAGAAAGTCACTCATGGTCTGACAAGTATCAAAATATCTGAACAATATAGAATGTAGTAATAATCAAATACATTACTTATCTGAACTTCAATCAAGTCACTTCATGACTATACACTCTACACTTAGATCTTACATTTTTTTATAAAATCATCCGTCGATGACATCAATGTCAAACTTCGGTCACGTGACCGCTAAAGGTGCGTTCTAACGTCTGGCAGCCAGGAGCGCGTTCCGGATCACCACAAACGCCCCTTTGGAAAGGTATCCAAAGACGAAGGGAGGCTGGGTAGCTTTCCAACATCCCTTAGTTCCTGGCTGGAAAAATTTTCTTGTAGTTCCATGGCCTCATGAGCACCACCTCGTCGATACATGCAACAAGAAAAATTCAATCAGCAGATTTATGAAATCAAATAGTAAATAATCTTCTAAAACTAGAAATGAGGAATAACCAACGACTTCAAAGAACACATATGTATTTCTTTTAAGTCACAATACTTGATAACAATTCAAACAATTGAAAACTTCAACCAAGCATTCGACTGAAAAACTTCAAGTTGGAAATATTAAGTTTCCATAACATTCACAGTTTGTAGGTACCACAAAAGGTAAATATTAGAATAAGATAGGGTCGACACACAGTGTGGACCATAATATAACTAAAAGTCAGAAATGTACTTGACTTTACCCTCGCCCCTAATGTAAAAGACCAAGGCAATCACATCGGTTATGACCTGGCAACACTGGAGCTCGCCTCTCATGTAAAACAGACAATCACATAAGTTACACCTGACAATATTGGACCTCACGCCTCAGGTAAAAACCAGTCTCATGTGTTACGATCTGGCGACATTGGACACTCGTGGGCTAGACAGCACAGTTCGAAAGAGGCCAGCTGTCAGCTGTCAAGGTAGACTTCACAAATGTCATTCTTGACGTAACACATCTCCCAATGTATTATAAAATTATAATATTTATTGTGACTAATGCACAAGGGAAAGACACAAATAAACAATTCCAGACAAATGTCGGCTTTAATAGCAAAATCACTACAACCCTGGATCAAATGAAGATAAAGAACACACAATCCTAACAAAGTTCCAAACTGTTTTATATTTTTGGCTGTAGGCTACCTGAAAATGACCTTTACATATCCTCGGTCGATCTCCACGCCCCTAGAGGTGAGACTATGCTGAAAAAGAAAGCTTCACAGACACCAAGGAAAAAATAGTATCAGATATAGAATAGGAAGAGTGAAGAAATAGTTTTGTGAGTAAGGGAGGACTCCACATCACTTCAATTGCGTGTGTTTACCAAAAACTGAGGTAGAGCAATGTTACACCTAGTTGGCACCAGAAGAATAAATTCTGATTGAAGATGAGTACTGAATGGCATACATGAAGCAAAATACTAGATTGATATCTTTTAAGATAATTTAAAGTTCCCTGAAGAGTACAAACAGTTTTACACATTCATACGTGACTGCAATGGTTTCAGCAAACTAGCCTGTCCATAGCTAAGAAAATAAGAAATAAGTTATCATAGTAAAATTTCTCATAGGGAAATAGCAATATTCAAAACATATAGGATTTGAAACTTTCCTGTTCTCAGAGAACAAACAATAATAAGAGTCGACGGTCGACGAAATCGCACGTGTGGAATTATCCTCAAAAAGTCAGTGTTTTTCGGCAGTAGTTGTGGTGCTATAAAAATGAAAAACATTTCAAAGTGATGAGAAATGCATTTCTAAGTTGACGGATAATAAATTGGGTTACGATCAGCTGTGACTGCAACGAAATTTGAATATGTCCAACTTCTGTGGAAAATGCGATCTTTCGGTAACAAGGAAATCTGCTGGTGTTTTTTGCGGCGGCCTGTGCAAAAAACAGTTCCATATCTCTTGTATACAAGGGGCATCTGCTGATCTGTCTGAACGACTGGCTAAAATACCAGGGCTAGTCTGGAAATGCACTGAATGCAGTAATAGATGTGTTGTACTTGATGTTACGGAGTTGAAAGAAGTGATAGCTAAAGGTATCAAGGATGCTATCGCTGATATTTCTGCGGATTTGGAGTGTCTGAAGAAGGAAGTGCGTGATATTTCGCTGACCGATATTCCGCAGCCTAGAACAGTTGTTGCTCCTCCTAAATACTCGGACATACTGAAAAATAAAACTACTCCAGCTATCATCATTGAACCAACTGAGGAAATGGACTCTCGGGCAACTAAATCTCTTATTATGCAAAACATCGATCCAGTTGACAACGACATACATTTATCAAAGGTGAACAACACAAAAAATGGTGGCATACTAGTCGCCTGCAAGAGCAGAGAGGAAAATTCACGTTTTAAAAGAATGGCTGAGGAGAAACTACCGGAGGGATTTCGCATTCGTGAGTTCAACGGCATTAACCCAAGAATCAGAATATCAAATCTTTCAGTGAAATACAGTGAAGATTATCTTTTGAGACAGTTGAAAAATCTAGACAAAAGTATAGCCAACAACATAATGAACTTTAAATTGATAAGCATGCAGCCAACTAAAAAAGATAAAAATGTATTTCAGGCAGTTCTCCAGGTGGATAAGTACTTCTATGAAAAGGTCATTCATTCAGGTAATATTCTCATTGGTTTTGATAGCTGTCCAGTTTATGATGCAATTGATGTCTACCGCTGTTTTAATTGTAACGAATTCCAGCATTCGTCAAAAACATGTAAAAAAAAATCAAACTTGTCCGCGCTGTGCTGAAAATCATTTAATTAAGGACTGTAAGTCTAAGAACGTCGTTGTGTTAACTGTGTTAAATTAGTAGATGCTGGTGAATCGGGTATACCTGTGGATCATGCAGCGTGGGACACTCATACTTGTACGTCGTATGCTAGAGCAAAGGACAAGCTTAGGTCTGACATCCTGTGTATACAATAGCAACTACAGGTTACCTCTAATCATGTCAAAGTAGATTCGACCTCCTTTCAATTATATTACCAAAACGTTAGGGGCTTAAATTCTAAAACTTCGCAATTGTTTAACTCAGTAGCAGATTCTTTTTATACAGGTATCGCATTAACTGAAACCTGGTTAAATCCATCTGTTTTCAGTAGCGAATTATTTGGTGATTCCTATACTGTATTTAGAAAAGACCGAGATTCAGTAGCAACAGGTAAATCACGTGGTGGTGGTGTGTTACTTGCTTTAAAAAATTGTATTGTTGCGGAACAGGTGGACATCTCATCATATGGCATGCAAGATGAGCTATGCCATATCGATGTTTTGGCTGTCTTAATCAAAGCGTGTTATAAAAAGTTTACTAGTTATTGTCGTTTACGTGCCACCAGATACTTCTACTTCAGGTTATGAAAAGCTCTTCGAGTTCCTCTGCTTCAGTAATTGTATATCGGTTGACGGCGTACTTATTTTAGGTGACTTCAATATCCCATCCTATACTTCAGCTGACACACATGATCGCCAATCGTCGCAATCGTCCTTGCTATGCAACTTCCTAGAGTTAATGAATTTCTCTCAATACAATGAGGTTCATAACTGCAGCAATAGGTTGTTAGATTTAGTTCTCTCTGACTTTGACTGTACTGTAACATCTTCCTCTAACCTCGTACGTGAGGATCCATATCATCCTAGTTTATGTATATTGTTCCAGTTAAAATTTAATTCTTCAGTAAATTTCAAAGGTGATCGCCGAGGAGAGTTCAACTTCAGGAAAGCAAATTTTCAGCTCTTGTATGAACAGTTAGCATATATTGATTGGTCTTTTTTGTTGGATATTAGCGACCCTGACGAAGCATGTAATCGTTTTTATGAAACTCTGGAATCAGTTTTCATAATGTCAGTGCCCTACTTATAAAAAACCTCAGAATAATCGCAACTTTCGGTTTGGTTTGATGGTCATATAATAAAGAGCATCCGACATAAAGAGCAGATGCTTAAGGCTTACAATAAGTCCGGTTGTGCCAACTATCTGGATGAGTTCAGGCGTCTCAGGTCAGAAATAAAGGCTGATATTGGACGTGCTTTTAAAAGATACGTGGAAAATATAGAAAACAATATCAAAAACAATCCTAAGCAGTTCTGGTCTTATGTTAATCTCAAAAAAGGTACTTCTCGAATTCCGGGGACTATGTCTTACGAAGGGCATATTTTAGATAAGCCGACGGATATAGTAAATGGTTTTGCGTCACATTTTCAGAAGTCCTTCCGGTCTTGCTACGATGGCGAAAACACAGCTCGAATCCGGATATTCCAAATGACTCTGCCAGCAGTTTAAATGTCACAGTGAACAGTTTCACTGAAGCGACCGTACTTTATGCAATGAAGTCCTTCAAGCCCAAAATGACTGCTGGACCAGATGGAATTCCAGCATTTTTGCTAAAAGACTGCTCAAGTATCCTTGCTAAACCACTTCAAATAATTTTCAACCTGTCACTCAAGCACTCGCGATTCCCCTTGTTATGGAAAAGGTCCAGAATCTGCCCAGTATTCAAAAATAAAGGTGAAAGATCTGACGTATCGAATTATCGGCCCATTACTATTATATGCAATTTTTGTAAGCTATTCGAAATATTATTACATTCTGAAATATACTCTCAGGTGAAAAATACTATATCAGAGCAGCAACATGGTTTCATGAGAGGTCGCTCAACAAATACCAACCTTGTATGTACTACACAGTTTATTTCTGAGTCACTGGATTGCCAACTGCAGACAGACATTGTCTATACCGACTTTTCCAAAGCATTTGATAGGCTAGATCACTATATTTTGCTGGAAAAATTAACCTCTCATGGATTCTCAAATCCCCTTCTAGCTTTTATAGCATCATACCTAACGAACAGAACTCAATACGTAACCTATAACAATGTTTCCTCTGATACATTTGTAGTAAAATCTGGTGTACCTCAGGGATCCGTGCTGGGACCTCTGTTGTTTGTGCTCTTCATAGATGACATTGGAGATAAATTTACTGTTCCATATTTGCTATATGCTGACGATCTTAAACTGTTCTGCAGAGTGCGTGATTTCAATGACTGCTTGCTGTTGCAGGGTAATCTAAACATCTTATACTCTTGGTGTGAGCGTAAATAAACTTGAGCTGAATATTAGCAAGTGCAGTGTAATGACCTTCAGTCATAAGATAACTGACCTCACATATGACTACAACCTGAATGGCACAATCATAGCAAGACAAAGTGAGATTATGGATTTAGGAGTTACTTTCGACAGCAAGTTGTCGTTTAGTACCCACATAAATAATATTAGCGCTGCTGCAGGTAGACTGTTAGGCTTTGTTATACGTAATGGAAGGGATATGTCTGATGTTTACACTCTAAAACTTTTGTACTTCTCATTAGTCAGATCTAAGCTTGAGTATGCTTCATGTGTCTGGAATCCCCACCATAATAAATATATCAACCAGATCGAGTCGATACAACGACAGTTTCTGAAATTCTTACATTTTAAATCTAACGGAGTCTATCCATCTACTGGATTTCCACAGGAAGGTTTACTAGAAATGTTCTCTGTCACTGCTCTGAAACATAGACGGGATATACACGGACTACGCTTTCTTCATAAACTGGTCAACAGCACAACTGACTGTAGGGAACTATTACATAGATTGCATTTTCATGTACCTAGGATAAATTCGCGTCTTAATCGAACTTTTTATCTTGACACACCTCGTACAGATTGCCTGAAATACTCTCCCTTATATTGTATGTGTAACATCTGTAATGATAATCAAATTGACATTTTTTGTAAAAATGTTGCTTTATGAAGTAATTACTTATTTTTCATGTGCTTTGTATTATCGTTCTGTTTTTGTACTAAATCTATTTTAATTAGTATTATCGACATTTTTTTTAAATTGCTTTATGATGTAATTACTTATTTCATGTGCTTTGTATTATCGTAGGTATGTTTTTGTACTGAAATTTTCTAATTAGCATTTTGTGTTTTGTGATTCACGTTTTGTCCCATCCTGTAAATGGATGTTTATCTGTTGGATGGTGTAGATAAAATAAAATAAAATAAAATAAAATAAAATAAAATAATATAAAAAACAGAAGTTTAAATGGTTGATAGGATATTAAAAATGAAACTGACCTGCCAAAGTGTCTGCGAGAAGCTATAACATGGCTGATGGTTGTCTTAGAAGATTTTTCAACTGGTTGGCATTCTTTACAAGGGACAAGGGCTTTCTTGCTGTCATACTGTCTGATTGATCAGGAACAGGCGTACCATCTCTTGATAAGACTTGAGAAATTTGAGTTCCATCTAACTTGTTCAGATTCTTTCTGGTTCTTGGTGTAGAATTTTGATTCTCCATCGTTCAGTATAGATCACCCTGTAAACATTGCTACGCAGTATCACACTTGACAACAACAAAAGATCTTTCATGATTAATAAACCATACCTCGTCTGAAATTAGTACACAGTGACATGCCTCCTTCGCAACAGCAACAATTTTGACCAGAACAACCATCTCCGGGCCCTGAGACAGTCACCCTGGTCACGGCACCAATTTTGTAGTGAGCAACTAGTCACTGTCAAAACCGATACCAAATTTAGAAAATAGCCAAAGTGATCAAGACGTCTAGTGGTGGAATTTAGAACCCAATGTTGTATGTGTGCCCATGGTAACCAGATTCTTTTAGCATGCATGTGTACCAACTCAGAGAGAATGAAATCAAACACAGAAATGTTATGATATGGTTTTTTTATTATTTGTTTCTTAACATTTGTTTTGTATTTATTAATCATGAGTGCTGAGTGTTTATGGTATGGTTTTGTTACTTGATTCTTGTATCTATCAAATCATGAGTGCTTTGTATTTCATATATTTTACTGGTGTAATATTTATATTGATATGTTGAAATATACGATTCAAAAATGTCTTAATAATAGTGGTAAACTGGCTCTTGTTATTGATATCGTATAATAAAGAAATGGTTATAAACATACACAGTCTAAATGATAAATAATAATAATAATAATACATGGTGGGCTAGATCTCTGTTTAACGTCAGGGAGAGAAATATGGATAGAATGTGGAAAAATGTAAAATATCAGCATATATAAATAAATATAACCAACCATATAAAGGAGTAAATAAAGGAGATAATTGGAATAGGTCCAGGCCTGGGTGATTACCAGGCTATCAACCCTCCGTAAATAAATATCATATATAAATAAAGAGAAATCAGTAAAGGTTGAAATAGATACAGATAAATAAGACAGAGTTATCTCTGTTCACCATTAGCCTGAAATACCTAGAGTAGACGGAAATCAGAGACCCAACGCCATATAGTATCGTCTCAAAAACAGGATGTATAGTATATACTTTGTGAAACACTCCAAAAAATAGTAGCCAGACCACATTAGTTAATAATACAAACTCAAAAGACAACATACCTGCAAATATTCGTGAAAAAGACTCAAAAACCCTTCTGTTGAAATTTTGGTCTCCCGCTTGTTACGTTTTTCCAAAAACAATCCCCTCTCGTAATTATTAAACAAAACTATCAACAAAACTATGGCAACGAATATCACAAGCTACTAGTTTATTAGTTTATTCCAGTGACCAAACACAACAACCAAAAGCATCACAGAACAATATCTTTTTTTGTGCAAACGGATTGACAATTTAACACAGAATGAAAGGAAAGGAAGGAAGCATTACAGAACAGTAGTGCAGAATCACAGATGGAAAATTAATATAGAAAGTCACTCATGGTCTGACAAGTATCAAAATATCTGAACAATATAGAATGTAGTAATAATCAAATACATTACTTATCTGAACTTCATCAAGTCACTTCATGACTATACACTCATACACTTAGATCTTACATTTTTTATAAAATCATCCGTCGATGACATCAATGTCAAACTTCGGTCACGTGACCGCTAAAGGTGCGTTCTAACGTCTGGCAGCCAGGAGCGCGTTCCGGATCACCACAAGCGCTAAACAATAAAAAACGACTAAATTCAGCCGAATACAACAAGAAAAGAACAGAAAACAGCTAAAAACAACAGAAATCGAGTAGATAACAACTGTAAACGATAGAAAACGACCAAATACAACCGAATAGAGCCAAAACCGACAGAAAGCAAGCAGATAACAGCGCTAAACAAGAGAAAACGACTAAATTCAGCCGAATACAACAAGAAAAGAACAGAAAATAGCTAAAAACAACAGAAATCAAGCAGATAACGACTGTAAACGATAGAAAACGACCAAATACAACCGAATAGGGTCAGAACTAACTCAAAACGACAGAAAGCAAGCAGATAACAGCGGGAAACAGCAGAAAACGACTAAACACAGCCGAATACAACCAAAATGAGTAGAAAACAGCTAAAAACAACAGAAAGCAGGCAGATAACAGCTGTAAACGGTAGAAAACGACCGAATACAACCAAATAGAACAGAAAACAGAGCATAACAACAGAAAGCAGGCAGATAACAGCGCCAAACAATAGAAAACGACTAAATTCAGCCGAATACAACAACAAAACGACAGAAAACAGCTAAAAACAACAGAAATCAAGCAGATAACAACTGTAAACGGTACAAAACGACCAAATACAACCGAATAGAGTCAAAACTAACGCAAAACGACAGAAAGCAAGCAGATAACGGCTGTAAACGGTAGAAAACGACTGAGTACAACCAAATAGAACAGAAAACAGAGCATAACAACAGAAAGAAGGCAGATAAAAGCGCTAAACAATAAAAAACGACTAAATTCAGCCGAATACAACCAGAAAAGAACAGAAAACAGCTAAAAACAACAGAAATCGAGTAGATAACAACTGTAAGCGATAGAAAACGACCAAATACAACCGAATAGAGCCAAAACCGACAGAAAGCAAGCAGATAACAGCGCTAATCAAGAGAAAACGACTAAGCACAGCCGAATACATCCGAAAATAACAGAAAACAGCTCTCAAAGCAACAGAAAGCAAGCAGATAACGGCTGTAAACGGTAGGAAACGGCCGCATGCAACTAAATAGAACAGAAAACAGAGCATATCAACAGAAATCGGGCAGATAACAGATAAGCAAGCAGATAACGGCTGTAAACGGTAGGAAACGGCCGCATGCAACTAAATAGAACAGAAAACAGAGCATAACAACAGAAAGCGGGCAGATAACAGCGCTAAACAATAGAAAACGACTAAATTCAGCCGAATACAACAAGAAAAGAACAGAAAATAGCTAAAAACAACAGAAATCAAGCAGATAACAACTACAAATGATAGAAAACGACCAAATACAACCGAATAGGGTCAGAACTAGCTCAAAACGACAGAAAGCAAGCAGATAACAGCGGGAAACAGCAGAAAACGGCTAAACACAGCCGAATACAACCAAAATGAGTAGAAAACAGCTAAAAACAACAGAAAGCAGGCAGATAACAGCTGTAAACGGTATAAAACGACCGAATACAACCAAATAGAACAGAAAACAGAGCATAACAACAGAAAGCAGGCAGATAACAGCGCCAAACAATAGAAAAACGACTAAATTCAGACGAATACAACAAGAAAACGACAGAAAACAGCTAAAAACAACAGAAATCAAGCAGATAACAACTGTAAACGGTACAAAACGACCAAATACAACCGAATAGAGTCAAAACTAACGCAAAACGACAGAAAGCAAGCAGATAACGGCTGTAAACGCTAGAAAGCGACCGAGTACAACCAAATAGAACAGAAAACAGAGCACAACAACAGAAAGCGGGTAGATAACAGCGCTAAACAATAGAAAACGACTAAATTCAGCCGAATGCAACAAGAAAAGAACAGAAAATAGCTAAAAACAACAAAAAGCAGGCAGATAACAGCTGTAAACGGTAGAAAATGACCAAATACAACCGAATAGAGTCAAATCCAGCTAAAAACGACAGAAAGTAAGCAGATAACAGCGCTAAGCAACAGAAAACGTCTAAATACAGCGGAATACAACTGAAAATAACAGAAAAACAGCTCCTAGAACAACAGAAAGCAAGCAGATAACGGCTGTAAACGGTAGAAAACGACCGAATACAACCAAATAGAACAGAAAACAGAGCATAACAACAGAAAGCAGGCAGATAACAGCGCTAAACGATAGAAAATGACTAAATTCAGCCGAATACAACAAGAAAAGAACAGAAAACAGCTAAAAACAACAGAAATCAAGCAGATAACAACTGTAAACGGTACAAAACGACCAAATACAACCAAATAGAACAGAAAACAGAGCATAACAACAGAAAGCAGGCAGATAACAGCGCTAAACAACAGAAAACGACAAAACACAGCCGAATACATCCGAAAATAACAGAAAACAGCTCTCAAAACAACAGAAAGCAAGCAGATAACGGCTGTAAACGGTAGAAAACGACTGAGTACAACCAAATAGAACAGAAAACAGAGCATAACAACAGAAAGAAGGCAGATAAAAGCGCTAAACAATAAAAAAACGACTAAATTCAGCCGAATACAACCAGAAAAGAACAGAAAACAGCTAAAAACAACAGAAATCGAGTAGATAGCAACTGTAAACGATAGAAAACGACCAAATACAACCAATAGAGCCAAAACCCACAGAAAGCAAGCGGATAACAGCGCTAACCAAGAGAAAACGACTAAGCACAGCCGAATACATCCGAAAATAACAGAAAACAGCTCTCAAAGCAACAGAAAGCAAGCAGATAACGGCTGTAAACGGTAGAAAACGGCCGCATGCAACTAAATGGAACAGAAAACAGAGCATATCAACAGAAATCGGGCAGATAACAGAGCTAAACAATAGAAAACGACTAAATTCAGCCGAATACAACAAGAAAAGGACAGAAAACAGCTAAAAACAACAGAAATCAAGCAGATAACAACTGTAAACGGTACAAAACGACCAAATACAACCGAATAGAGTCAAAACTAACGCAAGACGGCAGAAAGCAAGCAGATAACGGCTGTAAACGCTAGAAAGCGACCGAGTACAACCAAATAGAACAGAAAACAGAGCATAACAACAGAAAGCGGGCAGATAACAGCGCTAAACAATAGAAAACGACTAAATTCAGCCGAATACAACAAGAAAAGAACAGAAAATAGCTAAAAACAACAAAAAGCAGGTAGATAACAACTGTAAACGATAGAAAACGACCAAATACAACCGAATAGGGTCAGAACTAACTCAAAACGACAGAAAGCAAGCAGATAACAGCGGGAAACAGCAGAAAACGACTAAACACAGCCGAATACAACCAAAATGAGTAGAAAACAGCTAAAAACAACAGAAAGCAGGCAGATAACAGCTGTAAACGGTAGAAAATGACCAAATACAACCGAATAGAGCCAAATCCGGCTAAAAACGACAGAAAGTAAGCAGATAACAGCGCTAGATAACAGAAAGCCACTAAACACAGCGGAATACAACTGAAAATAACAGAAAGCAGCTCCTAGAACAACAGAAAGCAAGCAGATATCGGCTGTAAATGCTAGAAAGCGACCGAGTACAACCAAATAGAACAGAAAACAGAGCATAGCAACAGAAAGCAGGCAGATAACAGCGCTAAACAATAGAAAACGACTAAACTCAGCCGAATACAGCAAGAAAAGGACACAAAACAGCTAAAAACAACAGAAATCAAGCAGATAGCAACTGTAAACGGTACAAAACTAACGCAAAACGACAGAAAGCAAGCAGATATCGGCTGTAAATGCTAGAAAGCGACCGAGTACAACCAAATAGAACAGAAAACAGAGCATAACAACAGAAAGCGGGCAGATAACAGCGCTAAACAATAGAAAACGACTAAATTCAGCCGAATACAACAAGAAAAGAACAGAAAAATAGCTAAAAACAACAAAAAGCAGGCAGATAACAGCTGTAAACGGTAGAAAATGACCAAATACAACCGAATAGAGTCAAATCCAGCTAAAAACGACAGAAAGTAAGCAGATAAACAGCGCTAAGCAACAGGAAACGACTAAATACAGCGGAATACAACTGAAAATAACAGAAAACAGCTCCTAGAACAACAGAAAGCAAGCAGATAACGGCTGTAAACGGTAGAAAACGACCGAATACAACCAAAATGAGTAGAAAACAGCTAAAAACAACAGAAAGCAGGCAGATAACAGCTGTGAACGGTAGAAAATGACCAAATACAACCGAATAGAGCCAAATCCGCCTAAAAAAGAGAGAAAGTAAGCAGACAACAGCGCTAGACAACAGAAAACCACTAAAAACAGCGGAATACAACTGAAAATAACAGAAAACAGCTCTTAGAACAACAAACAACAGAAAGCAAGCAGATAACGGCTGTAAATGCTAGGAAGCGACCGAGTACAACCAAATAGAACAGAAAACAGAGCATAACAACAGAAAGCGGGCAGATAACAGCGCTAAACAATAGAAAACGACTAAATTCAGCCGAATACAACAAGAAAAGAAAAGAAAACAGCTAAAAACAACAGAAATCAAGCAGATAACAACTGTAGGCGGTACAAAACGACCAAATACAACCGAATAGAACAGAAAACAGAGCATAACAACAGAAAGCAGGCAGATAGCAGCGCTAAACTACAGAAAACGACAAAACACAGCCGAATACATCCGAAAATAACAGAAAACAGCTGTCAAAACAACAGAAAGCAAGCAGATAACGGCTGTAAACGGTAGAAAACGACTGGATACAACCAAATAGAACAGAAAACAGAGCATAACAACAGAAAGAAGGCAAATAAAAGCGCTAAACAATAAAAAACGACTAAATTCAGCCGAATACAACAAGAAAACGACAGAAAACGGCTAAAAACAACAGAAATCAAGCAGATAACAACTGTAAACGGTACAAAACGACCCAATACAACCGAATAGAGTCAAAACTAACGCAAAACGACAGAAAGCAAGCAGATAACGGCTGTAAACCGCTAGAAAGCGACCGAGTACAACCAAATAGAACAGAAAACAGAGCACAACAACAGAAAGCGGGTAGATAACAGCGCTAAACAATAGAAAACGACTAAATTTAGCCGAATACAACAAGAAAAGAACAGAAAATAGCTAAAAACAACAGAAATCAAGCAGATAACAACTGTAAACGGTACAAAACGACCAAATACAACCGAATAGAACAGAAAACAGAGCATAACAACAGGAAGCAGGCAGATAACAGCGCTAAACAACAGAAAACGACAAAACACAGCCGAATACATCCGAAAATAACAGAAAAAAGCTCTCAAAACAACAGAAAGCAAGCAGATAACGGCTGTAAACGGTAGAAAACGACTGAGTACAACCAAATAGAACAGAAAACAGAGCATAACAACAGAAAGAAGGCAGATAAAAGCGCTAAACAATAAAAAAACGACTAAATTCAGCCGAATACAACCAGAAAAGAACAGAAAACAGCTAAAAGCAACAGAAATCGAGTAGATAACAACTGTAAACGATAGAAAACGACCAAATACAACCGAATAGAGCCAAAACCGACAGAAAGCAAGCAGATAACAGCGCTAACCAAGAGAAAACGACTAAGCACAGCCAAATACATCCGAAAATAACAGAAAACAGCTCTCAAAGCAACAGAAAGCAAGCAGATAACGGCTGTAAACGGTAGGAAACGGCCGCATGCAACTAAATAGAACAGAAAACAGAGCAAGAAATCGGGCAGATAACAGAGCTAAACAATAGAAAACGACTAAATTCAGCCGAATACAACAAGAAAAGGACAGAAAACAGCTAAAAACAACAGAAATCAAGCAGATAACAACTGTAAACGGTACAAAACGACCAAATACAACCGAATAGAGTCAAAACTAACGCAAAACGACAGAAAGCAAGCAGATAACGGCTGTAAACGCTAGAAAGCGACCGAGTACAACCAAATAGAACAGAAAACAGAGCATAACAACAGAAAGCGGGCAGATAACAGCGCTAAACAATAGAAAACGACTAAATTCAGCCGAATACAACAAGAAAAGAACAGAAAATAGCTAAAAACAACAAAAAGCAGGTAGATAACAACTGTAAACGATAGAAAACGACCAAATACAACCGAATAGGGTCAGAACTAACTCAAAACGACAGAAAGCAAGCAGATAACAGCGGGAAACAGCAGAAAACGACTAAACACAGCCGAGTACAACCAAAATGAGTAGAAAACAGCTAAAAACAACAGAAAGCAGGCAGATAACAGCTGTAAACGGTAGAAAATGACCAAATACAACCGAATAGAGCCAAATCCGGCAAAAAACGACAGAAAGTAAGCAGATAACAGCGCTAGATAACAGAAAACCACTAAACACAGCGGAATACAACTGAAAATAACAGAAAACAGCTCTTAGAACAACAGAAAGCAAGCAGATAACGGCTGTAAACGGTAGAAAACGACCGAATACAACCAAATAGAACAGAAAACAGAGCATAACAACAGAAAGCAGGCAGATAACAGCGCTAAACAATAGAATACGACTAAATTCAGCCGAATACAACAAGAAAAGGACAGAAGACAGCTAAAAACAACAGAAATCAAGCAGATAACAACTGTAAACGGTACAAAACGACCAAATACAACCGAATAGAGTCAAAACTAACGCAAAACCACAGAAAGCAAGCAGATAGCGGCTGCAAACGCTAGAAAGCGACCGAGTACAACCAAATAGAACAGAAAACAGAGCATAACAACAGAAAGCGGGCAGATAACAGCGCTAAACAATAGAAAACGACTAAATTCAGCCGAATACAACAAGAAAAGAACAGCAAATAGCTAAAAACAACAAAAAGCAGGCAGATAATAGCTGTAAATGGTAGAAAATGACCAAATACAACCGAATAGAGTCAAATCCAGCTAAAAACGACAGAAAGTAAGCAGATAACAGCGCTAAGCAACAGAAAACGACTAAATACAGCGGAATCCAACTGAAAATAACAGAAAACAGCTCCTAGAACAACAGAAAGCAGGCAGATAATGGCTGTAAACGGTAGAAAACGACCGAATACAACCAAATAGAACAGAAAACAGAGCATAACTACAGAAAGCAGGCAGATAACAGCGCTAAACAATAGAAAATGACTAAATTCAGCGGAATACAACAAGAAAAGAAAAGAAAACAGCTAAAAACAACAGAAATCAAGCAGATAACAACTGTAAACGGTACAAAACGACCAAATACAACCGAATAGAACAGAAAACAGAGCATAACAACAGAAAGCAGGCAGATAACAGCGCTAAACAACAGAAAACGACAAAACACAGCCGAATACATCCGAAAATAACAGAAAACAGCTCTCAAAACAACAGAAAGCAAGCAGATAACGGCTGTAAACGGTAGAAAACGACTGAATACAACCAAATAGAACAGAAAACAGAGCATAACAACAGAAAGAAGGCAGATAAAAGCGCTAAACAATAAAAAACGACTAAATTCAGCCGAATACAACAAGAAAAGAACAGAAAACAGCTAAAAACAACAGAAATCGAGTAGATAACAACTGTAAACGATAGAAAACGACCAAATACAACCGAATAGAGCCAAAACCGACAGAAAGCAAGCAGATAACAGCGCTAAACAAGAGAAAACGACTAAGCACAGCCGAATACATCCGAAAATAACAGAAAAGAGCTCTCAAAGCAACAGAAAGCAAGCAGATAACGGCTGTAAACGGTAGGAAACGGCCGCATGCAACTAAATAGAACAGAAAACAGAGCATAACAACAGAAAGCGGGCAGATAACAGCGCTAAACAATAGAAAACGACTAAATTCAGCCGAATACAACAAGAAAAGAACAGAAAATAGCTAAAAACAACAGAAATCAAGCAGATAACAACTGTAAACGATAGAAAACGACCAAATACAACCGAATAGGGTCAGAACTAACTCAAGACGACAGAAAGCAAGCAGATAACAGCGGGAAACAGCAGAAAACGACTAAACACAGCCGAATACAACCAAAATGAGTAGAAAACAGCTAAAAACAACAGAAAGCAGGCAGATAACAGCTGTAAACGGTAGAAAGTGACCAAATACAGCCGAATAGAGCCAAATCCGGCTAAAAACGACAGAAAGTAAGCAGATAACAGCGCTAGATAACAGAGAACCACTAAACACAGCGGAATACAACTGAAAATAACAGAAAGCAGCTCCTAGAACAACAGAAAGCAAGCAGATAACGGCTGTAAACGGTAGGAAACGGCCGCATACAACTAAATAGAACAGAAAACAGAGCATAGCAACAGAAAGCGGGCAGATAACAGCGCTAAACAATAGAAAACGACTAAATTCAGCCGAATACAACAAGAAAAGAACAGAAAATAGCTAAAAACAACAGAAATCAAGCAGATAACAACTGTAAACGATAGAAAACGACCAAATACAACCGAATAGGGTCGGAACTAACTCAAAACGATAGAAAGCAAGCAGATAACAGCGGGAAACAGCAGAAACGACTAAACACAGCCGAATACAACCAAAATGAGTAGAAAACAGCTAAAAACAACAGAAAGCAGGCAGATAACAGCTGTGAACGGTAGAAAATGACCAAATAGAACCGAATAGAGCCAAATCCGGCTAAAAAAGACAGAAAGTAAGCAGATAACAGCGCTAGACAACAGAAAACCACTAAACACAGCGGAATACAACTGAAAATAACAGAAAACAGCTCTTAGAACAACAGAAAGCAAGCAGATAACGGCTGTAAACGGTAGAAAACGACCGAATACAACCAAATAGAACAGAAAACAGAGCATAACAACAGAAAGCAGGCAGATAACAGCGCTAAACAATAGAAAACGACTAAATTCAGCCGAATACAGCAAGAAAAGGACACAAAACAGCTAAAACCAACAGAAATCAAGCAGATAGCAACTGTAAACGGTACAAAACGACCAAATACAACCGAATAGAGTCAAAACTAACGCAAAACGACAGAAAGCAAGCAGATATCGGCTGTAAATGCTAGAAAGCGACCGAGTACAACCAAATAGAACAGAAAACAGAGCATAACAACAGAAAGCGGGCAGATAACAGCGCTAAACAATAGAAAACGACTAAATTCAGCCGAATACAACAAGAAAAGAACAGAAAATAGCTAAAAACAACAAAAAGCAGGCAGATAACAGCTGCAAACGGTAGAAAATGACCAAATACAACCGAATAGAGTCAAATCCAGCTAAAAACGACAGAAAGTAAGCAGATAACAGCGCTAAGCAACAGGAAACGACTAAATACAGCGGAATACAACTGAAAATAACAGAAAACAGCTCCTAGAACAACAGAAAGCAAGCAGATAACGGCTGTAAACGGTAGAAAACGACCGAGTACAACCAAAATGAGTAGAAAACAGCTAAAAACAACAGAAAGCAGGCAGATAACAGCTGTGAACGGTAGAAAATGACCAAATACAACCGAATAGAGCCAAATCCGGCTAAAAAAGACAAAAAGTAAGCAGATAACAGCGCTAGACAACAGAAAACCACTAAACACAGCGGAATACAACTGAAAATAACAGAAAACGGCTCTTAGAACAACAGAAAGCAAGCAGATAAGGGCTGTAAACGGTAGAAAACGACCGAATACAACCAAATAGAACAGAAAACAGAGCATAACAACAGAAAGCAGGCAGATAACAGCGCTAAACAATAGAAAAACGACTAAATTCGGCCGAATACAGCAAGAAAAGGACACAAAACAGCTAAAAACAACAGAAATCGAGCAGATAGCAACTGTAAACGGTACAAAACGACCAAATACAACCGAATAGAGTCAAAACTAACGCAAAACGACAGAAAGCAAGCAGATATCGGCTGTAAATGCTAGAAAGCGACCGAGTACAACCAAATAGAACAGAAAACAGAGCATAACAACAGAAAGCGGGCAGATAACAGCGCTAAACAATAGAAAACAACTAAATTCAGCCGAATACAACAAGAAAAGAAAAGAAAACAGCCAAAACAACAGAAATCAAGCAGATAACAACTGTAAACGGTACAAAACGACCAAATACAACCGAATAGAACAGAAAACAGAGCATAACAACAGAAAGCAGGCAGATAACAGCGCTAAACTACAGAAAACGACAAAACACAGCCGAATACATCCGAAAATAACAGAAAACAGCTCTCAAAACAACAGAAAGCAAGCAGATAACGGCTGTAAACGGTAGAAAACGACTGGATACAACCAAATAGAACAGAAAACAGAGCATAACGACAGAAAGAAGGCAAATAAAAGCGCTAAACAATAAAAAACGACTAAATTCAGCCGAATACAACAAGAAAAGAACAGAAAACAGCTAAAAACAACAGAAATCGAGTAGATAACAACTGTAAACGATAGAAAACGACCAAATACAACCGAATAGAGCCAAAACCGACAGAAAGCAAGCAGATAACAGCGCTAAACAAGAGAAAACGACTAAGCACAGCCGAATACATCCGAAAATAACAGAAAACAGCTCTCAAAGCAACAGAAAGCAAGCAGATAACGGCTGTAAACGGTAGGAAACGGCCGCATGCAACTAAATAGAACAGAAAACAGAGCATAACAACAGAAAGCGGGCAGACAACAGCGCTAAACAATAGAAAACGACTAAGTTCAGCCGAATACAACAAGAAAAGAACAGAAAATAGCTAAAAACAACAGAAATCAAGCAGATAACAACTGTAAACGATAGAAAACGACCAAATACAACCGAATAGGGTCAGAACTAACTCAAAACGACAGAAAGCAAGCAGATAACAGCGGGAAACAGCAGAAAACGACTAAACACAGCCGAATACAACCAAAATGAGTAGAAAACAGCTAAAAACAACAGAAAGCAGGCAGATAACAGCTGTAAACGGTAGAAAATGACCAAATACAACCGAATAGAGCCAAATCCGGCTAAAAACGACAGAAAGTAAGCAGATAACAGCGCTAGATAACAGAGAACCACTAAACACAGCGGAATACAACTGAAAATAACAAAAAGCAGCTCCTAGAACAACAGAAAGCAAGCAGATAACGGCTGCAAAACGGTAGAAAACGACCGAATACAACCAAATAGAACAGAAAACAGAGCATAACAACAGAAAGCAGGCAGATAACAGCGCTAAACAATAGAAAATGACTAAATTCAGCCGAATACAACAAGAAAAGAACAGAAAACAGCTAAAAACAACAGAAATCAAGCAGATAACAACTGTAAATGGTACAAAACGACCAAATACAACCGAATAGAACAGAAAACAGAGCATAACAACAGAAAGCAGGCAGATAACAGCGCTAAACAACAGAAAACGACAAAACACAGCCGAATACATCCGAAAATAACAGAAAACAGCCCTCAAAACAACAGAAAGCAAGCAGATAACGGCTGTAAACGGTAGAAAACGACTGAATACAACCAAATAGAACAGCAAACAGAAAGAAGGCATATAAAAGCGCTAAACAATAAAAAAACGACTAAATTCAGCCAAATACAACAAGAAAAGAACAGAAAACAGCTAAAAACAACAGAAATCGAGTAGATAACAACTGTGAACGATAGAAAACGACCAAATACAACCGAATAGAGCCAAAACCGACAGAAAGCAAGCAGATAACAGCGCTAAACAAGAGAAAACGACTAAGCACAGCCGAATACATCCGAAAATAACAGAAAACAGCTCTCAAAGCAACAGAAAGCAAGCAGATAACGGCTGTAAACGGTAGAAAACGACTGAATACAACCAAATAGAACAGAAAACAGAGCATAACAACAGAAAGAAAGCAGATAAAAGCGCTAAACAATAAAAAACGACTAAATTCAGCCGAATACAACAAGAAAAGAACAGAAAACAGCTAAAAACAACAGAAATCGAGTAGATAACAACTGTGAACGATAGAAAACGACCAAATACAACCGAATAGAGCCAAAACCGACAGAAAGCAAGCAGGTAACAGCGCTAAACAAGAGAAAACGACTAAGCACAGCCGAATACATCCGAAAATAACAGAAAACAGCTCTCAAAGCAACAGAAAGCAAGCAGATAACGGCTGTAAACGGTAGGAAACGGCCGCATACAACTAAATAGAACAGAAAACAGAGCATAACAACAGAAAGCGGGCAGATAACAGCGCTAAACAATAGAAAACGACTAAATTCAGCCGAATACAACAAGAAAAGAACAGAAAATAGCTAAAAACAGCAGAAATCAAGCAGATAACAACTGTAAACGATAGAAAACGACCAAATACAACCGAATAGGGTCAGAACTAACTCAAAACGACAGAAAGCAAGCAGATAACAGCGGGAAACAGCAGAAAACGACTAAACACAGCCGGATACAACCAAAATGAGTAGAAAACAGCTAAAAACAACAGAAAGCAGGCAGATAACAGCTGTGAACGGTAGAAAATGACCAAATACAACAGAATAGAGTTAAATCCGGCTAAAAAAACAGAAAGTAAGCAGATAACAGCGCTAGACAACAGAAAACCACTAAACACAGCGGAATACAACTGAAAATAACAGAAAACAGCTCTTAGAACAACAGAAAGCAAGCAGATAACGGTTGTAAACGGTAGAAAACGACCGAATACAACCAAATAGAACAGAAAACAGAGCATAACAACAGAAAGCAGGCAGATAACAGCGCTAAACAATAGAAAACGACTAAATTCAGCCGAATACAGCAAGAAAAGGACACAAAACAGCTAAAAACAACAGAAATCAAGCAGATAACAACTGTAAACGGCACAAAACGACCAAATACAACCGAATAGAGTCAAAACTAACGCAAAACGACAGAAAGCAAGCAGATAACGGCTGTAAACGCTAGAAAGCGACCGAGTACAACCAAATAGAACAGAAAACAGAGCATAACAACAGAAAGCGGGCAGATAACAGCGCTAAACAATAGAAAACGACTAAATTCAGCCGAATACAACAAGAAAAGAACAGAAAATAGCTAAAAACTACAAAAAGCAGGCAGATAACAGCTGTAAACGGTAGCAAATGACCAAATACAACCGAATAGAGTCAAATCCAGCTAAAAACGACAGAAATTAAGCAGATAACAGCGCTAAGCAACAGAAAACGACTAAATACAGCGGAATACAACTGAAAATAACAGAAAACAGCTCCTAGAACAACAGAAAGCAAGCAGATAACGGCTGTAAACGGTAGAAAACGACCGAATACAACCAAAATGAGTAGAAAACAGCTAAAAACAACAGAAAGCAGGCAGATAACAGCTGTGAACGGTAGAAAATGACCAAATACAACCGAATAGAGCCAAATCCGGCTAAAAAAGACAGAAAGTAAGCAGATAACAGCGCTAGACAACAGAAAACCACTAAACACAGCGGAATACAACTGAAAATAACAGAAAACAGCTCTTAGAACAACAGAAAGCAGGCAGATAACAGCGCTAAACAATAGAAAACGCCTAAATTCAGCCGAATACAGCAAGAAAAGGACACAAAACAGCTAAAAACAACAGAAATCAAGCAGATAGCAACTGTAAACGGTACAAAACGACCAAATACAACCGAATAGAGTCAAAACTAACGCAATGCGACAGAAAGCAAGCAGATATCGGCTGTAAATGCTAGAAAGCGACCGAGTACAACCAAATAGAACAGAAAACAGAGCATAACAACAGAAAGCGGGCAGATAACAGCGCTAAACAATAGAAAACGACTAAATTCAGCCGAATACAACAAGAAAAGAAAAGAAAACAGCTAAAAACAACAGAAATCAAGCAGATAACAACTGTAAACGGTACAAAACGACCAAATACAACCGAATAGAACAGAAAACAGAGCATAACAACAGAAAGCAGGCAGATAACAGCGCTAAACTACAGAAAACGACAAAACACAGCCGAATACATCCGAAAATAACAGAAAAACAGCTCTCAAAACAACAGAAAGCAAGCAGATAACGGCTGTAAACGGTAGAAAACGACTGGATACAACCAAATAGAACAGAAAACAGAGCATAACAACAGAAAGAAGGCAAATAAAAGCGCTAAAACAATAAAAAACGACTAAATTCAGCCGAATACAACAAGAAAAGAACAGAAAACAGCTAAAAACAACAGAAATCGAGTAGATAACAACTGTAAACGATAGAAAACGACCAAATACAACCGAATAGAGCCAAAACCGACAGAAAGCAAGCAGATGACAGCGCTAAACAAGAGAAAACGACTAAGCACAGCCGAATACATCCGAAAATAACAGAAAACAGCTCTCAAAGCAACAGAAAGCAAGCAGATAACGGCTGTAAACGGTAGGAAACGGCCGCATGCAACTAAATAGAACAGAAAACAGAGCATAACAACAGAAAGCGGGCAGACAACAGCGCTAAACAATAGAAAACGACTAAGTTCAGCCGAATACAACAAGAAAAGAACAGAAAATAGCTAAAAACAACAGAAATCAAGCAGATAACAACTGTAAACGATAGAAAACGACCAAATACAACCGAATAGGGTCAGAACTAACTCAAAACGACAGAAAGCAAGCAGATAACAGCGGGAAACAGCAGAAAACGACTAAACACAGCCGAATACAACCAAAATGAGTAGAAAACAGCTAAAAACAACAGAAAGCAGGCAGATAACAGCTGTAAACGGTAGAAAATGACCAAATACAACCGAATAGAGCCAAATCCGTCTAAAAACGACAGAAAGTAAGCAGATAACAGCGCTAGATAACAGAAAACCACTAAACACAGCGGAATACAACTGAAAATAACAAAAAGCAGCTCCTAGAACAACAGAAAGCAAGCAGATAACGGCTGTAAACGGTAGAAAACGACCGAATACAACCAAATAGAACAGAAAACAGAGCATAACAACAGAAAGCAGGCAGGTAACAGCGCTAAACAATAGAAAATGACTAAATTCAGCCGAATACAACAAGAAAAGAACAGAAAACAGCTAAAAACAACAGAAATCAAGCAGATAACAACTGTAAATGGTACAAAACGACCAAATACAACCGAATAGAACAGAAAACAGAGCATAACAACAGAAAGCAGGCAGATAACAGCGCTAAACAACAGAAAACGACAAAACACAGCCGAATACATCCGAAAATAACAGAAAACAGCCCTCAAAACAACAGAAAGCAAGCAGATAACGGCTGTAAACGGTAGAAAACGACTGAATACAACCAAATAGAACAGCAAACAGAAAGAAGGCAGATAAAAGCGCTAAACAATAAAAAACGACTAAATTCAGCCAAATACAACAAGAAAAGAACAGAAAACAGCTAAAAACAACAGAAATCGAGTAGATAACAACTGTGAACGATAGAAAACGACCAAATACAACCGAATAGAGCCAAAACCGACAGAAAGCAAGCAGATAACAGCGCTAAACAAGAGAAAACGACTAAGCACAGCCGAATACATCCGAAAATAACAGAAAACAGCTCTCAAAGCAACAGAAAGCAAGCAGATAACGGCTGTAAACGGTAGAAAACGACTGAATACAACCAAATAGAACAGAAAACAGAGCATAACAACAGAAAGAAAGCAGATAAAAGCGCTAAACAATAAAAAACGACTAAATTCAGCCGAATACAACAAGAAAAGAACAGAAAACAGCTAAAAACAACAGAAATTGAGTAGATAACAACTGTGAACGATAGAAAACGACCAAATACAACCGAATAGAGCCAAAACCGACAGAAAGCAAGCAGGTAACAGCGCTAAACAAGAGAAAACGACTAAGCACAGCCGAATACATCCGAAAATAACAGAAAACAGCTCTCAAAGCAACAGAAAGCAAGCAGATAACGGCTGTAAACGGTAGGAAACGGCCGCATACAACTAAATAGAACAGAAAACAGAGCATAACAACAGAAAGCGGGCAGATAACAGCGCTAAACAATAGAAAACGACTAAATTCAGCCGAATACAACAAGAAAAGAACAGAAAATAGCTAAAAACAGCAGAAATCAAGCAGATAACAACTGTAAACGATAGAAAACGACCAAATACAACCGAATAGGGTCAGAACTAACTCAAAACGACAGAAAGCAAGCAGATAACAGCGGGAAACAGCAGAAAACGACTAAACACAGCCGGATACAACCAAAATGAGTAGAAAACAGCTAAAAACAACAGAAAGCAGGCAGATAACAGCTGTGAACGGTAGAAAATGACCAAATACAACAGAATAGAGTTAAATCCGGCTAAAAAAACAGAAAGTAAGCAGATAACAGCGCTAGACAACAGAAAACCACACTAAACACAGCGGAATACAACTGAAAATAACAGAAAACAGCTCTTAGAACAACAGAAAGCAAGCAGATAACGGTTGTAAACGGTAGAAAACGACCGAATACAACCAAATAGAACAGAAAACAGAGCATAACAACAGAAAGCAGGCAGATAACAGCGCTAAACAATAGAAAACGACTAAATTCAGCCGAATACAGCAAGAAAAGGACACAAAACAGCTAAAAACAACAGAAATCAAGCAGATAACAACTGTAAACGGCACAAAACGACCAAATACAACCGAATAGAGTCAAAACTAACGCAGAACGACAGAAAGCAAGCAGATAACGGCTGTAAACGCTAGAAAGCGACCGAGTACAACCAAATAGAACAGAAAACAGAGCATAACAACAGAAAGCGGGCAGATAACAGCGCTAAACAATAGAAAACGACTAAATTCAGCCGAATACAACAAGAAAAGAACAGAAAATAGCTAAAAACTACAAAAAGCAGGCAGATAACAGCTGTAAACGGTAGCAAATGACCAAATACAACCGAATAGAGTCAAATCCAGCTAAAAACGACAGAAATTAAGCAGATAACAGCGCTAAGCAACAGAAAACGACTAAATACAGCGGAATACAACTGAAAATAACAGAAAACAGCTCCTAGAACAA